>CM038142.1:428845845-429112634 GCA_021437245.1 Aegilops speltoides | reverse complement strand
CCGATGGTTTATGGCGACTCAGATCTAGTGGTCAATCAAGGATGAAGGAGGGACGGAGAAGCCCTGCTATGACCGGATATTGCAATGCAAAGAGGAAGCTAGAAAAGAAGTTTGAGGGTTGAGCTCCACCACATCCCCGATCGAAAAATCAAGCAGAGATGATCCGCCAAGATAGGGTCCAAGAGGGAAGCCATTCCGAGTGGCGTGTTTTTGGAACATATACACATTCCGCCGCTAAAGAAGATCCTTCACAGAGGAAGCTCCACAACCCAAGAGTGCCACGGACTCGACCGAGGTTGAGGTCCCAAAAGGGTCGATTTGGTCATGGAAGTTTTAGTTGTCACCCCCGATTGACAATTCCATACATTACGATATTCTCGAGAAAGGAACTCCCAGAGGATGAGGAAGAGGCTCTGCAGATCGTCCGTCGATCCAAAGCCTTTACCGCTATCAATGGGCAGTTATATAGGGAAAGCCCGACAGAGTGGGACAAAATGCATAACGCCGTAAGAAGGTCGAAATATTTCAATGACATCCACTGGGACCTGTGGTCACCATGCGCCCTTCTGACCATTGTAGCCAAAGCATACCGAGCTGGATTTTATCGCCAAGGGCAAATGAGATGGCGAAGAAATAGTGGACAAGTGCGAAGATGCCGCTTTATTCTAATATGTCACACAAGCTCGCTACCAGCCTTTGAAGACCATTCCACCTGCCCGCCTTTTGCAGTGGGGGGGTTGACATGATCGGTCCCTTGCGAACGGGTCGGAGCGGTTTCACGATGTACCGGTAGCAATGACAAGTTCACTAAGTGGATTGAGGCTAAGCCAATCAAAAACTTGATGCCGGTATCGCTGTGGTCCTTCATCGAGGGTTGACTTTCGATATGGAGTCCCGCATGATTATCACGACAATGGGTCAAATTTTGACTCGAAGAATTCAAGGATTTCGCAACTCCCAAGGCATACGAAGTCGACTATGCTTCGCCGCCCATCCACAATGAATGGACAGCGTAACGAGCCAATGGATTAATCCTCAAGGGTCCAAGCCCCGATTGATGCGAGATCTCAAGCATGCGGCCGAGCTTGGGTCGATTTAACTTCCTTCAAAGCTTTGGGGTTTGCGGACCACGCCTAATCGGTCGATCGAGAACTCTTTTTTCCCGGTCTATGGGGCGTAAGCAGTTTTACCGAAAGTGATCTCCTTCACAATGCTCCACTAATTGAACTTTATAATGAAGCGTAAGTTGAGCAAGCGCCACAGATGCAATGACTCTCCCGAAGAGGAAAGGGAAATGGCTCGATCCGCCGACCATTTACCAAAGAAGACTTGCGCCACTTATACGCCGTAAATGTGAGAGGTCGAGCTTTTCAGAAGGAGATCTAGTCCTTCGGTAGATCAGCCAGGCAAACATAAGCTTGCTCCTCCCGGAAGGTCCTTCATCGTCACAAAGGTTCTCCACAATGGGGCATATCGCCTCTACAATGTCGAACACGATATCGATGAGCCCCGAGCTTGAATGCGGATCTGCCTCCGCCTGCTTTACACTTAAGGTTTTTTCACTCTAAGAGTTGTAATAGTACTTCAGTAGCTCACGAGCTTTGAAGTAATAGTGTCATAATTCCTTCATAATTTTTGTCACTTTTTATTTTCGTCGAGTAAAATTTTCCTTCCCCCTAAGGTGGCTTAGTCGCGAACCGCTTTCGCTTAAGTTTTTACAAATCCCACCGAGTGGTAAGCCGACTTCCACCGGGGCTTAGCTGCAATCCGCTTTGCCTAAGTTATTAAATCCCACCGAGTGGTAAGTCGACTTCCACTGGGGCTTAGCTGCAGCCTGCTCGCCTAAGTTATTAGAAATCCCACCGAGTGGTGCCGACTTCCACTGGGGGCTTAGCTGCAGCCTGCTCGCCTAAGTTATTAAAAATCCCACCGAGTGGTAAGCCGACTTCCACCGGAGGCTTAGCTCAGCAGTCCAAGGACTCCCACCGAGTATAAAGTATACTAGCGAGGAAAACGAGGTGCGTGTCGATCATGACCTCTCCTCCAAGCTACACCATAAGTATGATGTGCGATTGCAAGAAAGACGTGCAGTCAATCATGACATCTCTTCTCCGAGCTCGACACAAATACAACGGAAATCCTACCGAGTGGAGAGCAAACCTCCCACTGGGGCTTAGCTGCAGCCCAAAGGCTCGCCTAAGATAAAAGAAATCCTACCGAGTGTAGAGCAAACCTCCCACTGGGGCTTAGCTGCAGCCCAAGGCTCGCCTAAGATAAAAGAAATCCTACCGAGTGGAGAGCAAACCTCCCACTGGGGCTTAGCTGCAGCCCAAAGGCTCGCCTAAGATAAAAGAAATCCCACCGAGTGGAGAGCAAACCTCCCACTGGGGCTTAGCTGCAGCCCAAGGTTCGCCTAAGATAAAGAATCCCACCGAGTGGAGAGCAAACCTCTCACTGAGGCTTAGCTACAGCCTGAGCTCGCCTAAGGAATAAGTCGATCGCAGAGGCATCTCACCGTTAACCCGCAAAGAGCAATTCAAGCCGAGAACAATCATTTCCAACATCCAATCTAAGTTTAGGTTGACGCCTAAAATAACCGAGAGTGCTCAGCGCTAAGCCCGTTAAAGTTTTATCGTTATAACTCCACTCGCATACCGAGGCAAATTTAAGGTCAAGGAAAGTTTTTACCCTCCCGTGGAGGGCTGGATGGAGCAACGAACTCGCCAAGATCAATCCCGCCGACGATCCGCGGGCAGCAGCAATGAAAGTCTCCATGAAGGTCCCGTCGTGTTTTTGGTGTTGGCCACCGGAGAGCCGCCACTTATCTTCTCGGCTTCCTTGCAATGGACTCGCCGCTGCATATTGTACGCTACGCTCGACCGCACCGGGTCAAGACTTCTTCCACTCTTGCACTCGGGTCGTGGACGGCGCGTTAGCCGAGCCATCAATGACTCGAGGTCATTTTGGAGTGTCTCATCGGGCCGAAAGGCCGAGTCGATGCGGACGAGTAACCTTCAATCTTGCGAGATAGTCCACGCACAAGCAGAACACGGACTCCAAATGAAGATGTTCATGGCGCTTTCATCGCTCACCGGGAATTGACAGGTCAAGGTTCGCTCCACCGGCTGGTTTCTTCTTCAAAGTTGCGCAGAACTCGCAAAGACAAAACCCCAATCAGAAAACAAATGAATGGAAACATAACAATGGAAGAATTGGTCGAGTGAAGAAGGTTACCTTCGATCTTAAGGAACAATTTCTTAGCAAGACCACCCAAGAAGCTTTCCAGCTCGCTCTTCTTCCCAGCCATTTGAGGACTTTCTTAGTCGATTCTTCTTGTCACCTTTCATTCGCCAACATCCTTACCGGGCAAAGCCGAGCAGCCTTCAGATTGCGTTATCCTGCTCGAGCTTGGCGACTAAGGCCAGTTTTTCATCAAGAAGTTTGATTTTCTCATTTAGCTCAAGCTCCTTCTTCCTTTGAGCCTCCTTCACCTTGCCTCAGAATCGCAGCAAAGTCAAACTTGAAGCAAATGAGGGGGAGGAAAGAGTCGTCAAATCTCACCAAACATACCTTTAGTCTCCTCCTTCGCTTTTGTCGATTCTCTCTGCACTAGCTTCAAGTCCAACTCGAGCTGAATATGCTTCGCCCAGCTCAAAGATAGCGCGTCGCAAGATCACAAGATTTCTACGAAGAATCAGCTTGCAAAAATATCGAGATAATCCACTTCCGAGTGAATGAAGAAGAATGGTGCTTTAAGACTACAAATAATGCAAGCATTCAACCGTAGTCTCGGGATTACACCTGGGTGCACTCAGCGCGCCCCACCGGGTCTTATTCACATATACCATGCACACAAAGAAGAGCGAAGTCGACCATGACCATTCTTAGTAAAAAAGCGAAAGTCGACCAATGACCAAGATTTCTCCAGATCAGAATCAATCGCCAATCAACCGCCAACAATGATCACGCCTCGGGATTACACCTGCAGGGTGCACTCAGCGCGCCCCCACCGGACTCGTAAACCCATTCGCTCCATTCGATAATGATCAACATCTACTTAGTAAGCCTAAGACCGATCGCCGCCAATGACCTTAGCCTTGGGGATTACACCCACGGGTGCACTCAGCGCGCGTCTCGCTAACACGGAGTTTTTATCGACACACCCAAAGGGTGACCGCTATTGCTATGAATTTCGTAAAGAAAAGTTTTGATAGCATATCCTAATGTAATGTGGTGGTCGATCGACCAACATTACTCAAGGGCGAGCTGCATCGTAAGTCGCTTGGCTCAGATCCCGAGCGATCTTCACCGCCCATCATGATCCCCGCTGACGGATCGCCTCCTTAGCAAAGACGCTTTGGTCCTCCCGGACGGGTGCGTGGTGAAGATCGAAGGTTGTCCAGACTCGACGGCGGGCCGAAAGCACTTGTCAGGGTTCCGCTGGCGGACACGCAGATGTCGAAAGTGCCGACCTCTCCTTCCGTCACGGTGGTCTCGGCGCCGCAAGACCTTGGGCTTTTTGCCAAGAGATGCCTTCCTCGCTCCTCCTAGTCCTCAATGGTTCTCATCCTCATCATCGCCGCCGAAGAGTGATGATGTCATTGGTGGGAGCTTCGTAAAAGAGTTAAAGTCGAAATCTTGAGTCACCGACCAAGAACAAGAATTAAGAATATAGTACCAGGGTTTGAGGTGGCGCGCCCTCCATTCATGGTCGCCACTTTAGCTGACGCTTCGAAGTCGCAGCTGCTGAAAATCCAAAGAATCACCAACCGATTCAAGTATCAACCAGAGACAAAATTTATATAGAACAAGAAGATTTAAACAATATGTTTACCCCGAGATGGTGGGGATGGACACTTATCTTTGGCGAGGCTTGGTTGTCCTCGACGGAACTACCTTCACCGCTGGCACTTTCTCACCGGCACCGGAGAAGCAGTCCGAGGGCGCTGGTCGATCAAGGGATACCGCGACTCCCTTACCGCTGCAAATCAAGGGTCGCGGCATAAGTTTTGACCGCCTTTCCAAGCGCTGTGGTGCGACCTCCTCTTCATCCTCGCCATCATCATCCTCGCCATCATCATCGCCGCCGCCGCCGCCTTCGCAGCGCTCAAACCCACTCTTCCCGGTTTCGCCCACCGCTTCCCTCCTCGCCGGAATCGGGCGCCATTGGGCATTGAGTATAGCTCGTGAGGGCCTCGAAGCATCAAAGCAGTAGTTCACCGACCAAGTTACGTAAACGCACTCGACATATATACAACGGAAAATGTAACAAGTGTACCTTTATCCGAACGCCACACGATTGCCGGAGAAATCCTCCGGATACGCGAGGATTGTCCTTGTTCCCGTGATCGGCCATCCATCTTTCCACTACGGTATCGCCGACCGCCTCCGGTGGACGCGAAGTCTCGCTTCGCACCGCGATACAACCACATACAAGGATTCGAACCAAGGGGCTGGATTCGCCCAAGAAAAACCTCCAGAGGTCCATGCCACCACTCCGCCCCTAACCAGCTGCACCACGCGTCCATCAACATCTTCACTTCAGCCCTCTTCTTCGAACAACCTTCGTGGAGGAGGGTCTATTCACTGACTCATGGTGAATTCAGAAGGCCGGTCGATCGCCTTCAAGCCGCCTCATTCCGGCTAATAGAACCAGGTCGATCGCCAACCCCGACCGACTCGGAAAATGCATAGCTGGAAGGTGCTTTTGTTCCTCAACTGACCCCTAAACCACCACACATCTCGACTACTTGGGTCTTCTCGTCACTCAGATTTTGCCTTCTTCATACCGAGAGCGATATGTGAAGATGTACTTGAACAAACCCCAAAGGCGGTCGACAACCCGTGAAGTTTTCGCACATAGACACAAACGCTGCAAGGTATGCGATAGAGTTTCGAGTAAAATGGTGGAGCTGGGCTCAAGAAATTCAGAAAACTCAAAGAAGACACTCGGCAAACGAAAAACCTCGGTCAACATGGTGGCCAAAAGCACGACTCACCCTCTTCTCGTTGGGCTGCCACTCGACCAGAAGTCTCGCGCGCCGGGGGAATCAATCCGCCGTCGGCCATATCGAGGAGATCCTTCTCCTGATGGTCGATCGATCCAGCCTCCTCGACCCAGCCTTTCGCAGCTTTGATCTCGACGAAGAACCACCGCGACCGTGGATCTCCCTTCGCTTTCGCCGCCGACGCTTTCTCCGCCGCCGACGCTTTCTTCGCACGCCCAACATCGTTGCCTTTCTCTTGCCCATGACGCCGCGGAATGCGCAAGGGGGAGAGGGCAAGAGATCAGCAGCGTGACGGAGAGCGAGACGAGAGAGCTAAGGAGGAAGAACAAGGTATCAGGTATGAGCCTCCGGAGTTACATTTATAGCATCCTTCCGAGTGGATGACATGTGACCCAAGCAATCCAATCATACAAAATCGCGAAAAGTTGATGACCGACACGTAAACGCACCCTGTGGTTCGTTAATCGGGAAATCACCGGGACCCCAAAACAGTGAGTAATAGTCCATGAAACGGGCCGAAATCGCCAAAATCGCGAAAGTGTTGATGACCGACACGTAAACGCACCCTGTGGTTCGTTAATCGGGAAATCACCGGACCCCAAAACAGTGAGTAATAGTCCATGAAACGGGCCGAATCGCCAAAATCGCGAAAAGTTGATGACCGACACGTAAACGCACCCTGTGGTTCGTTAATCGGGAAATCACCGGGACCCAAAACAGTGAGTAATAGTCCATGAAACGGGCCGAAATCGCCAAAATCGCGAAAAGTTGATGACCGACACGTAAACGCACCCTGTGGTTCGTTAATCGGGAAATCACCGGGACCCCAAAACAAAGAGTAATAGTCCATGAAACGGGCCGAAATCGCCAAAATCGCGAAAGTGTTGATGACCGACACGTAAACGCACCCTGTGGTTCGTTAATCGGGAAATCACCGGACCCCAAAACAAAGTGAGTAATAGTCCATGAAACGGGCCGAATCGCCAAAATCGCGAAAAGTTGATGACCGACACGTAAACGCACCCTGTGGTTCGTTAATCGTGGAAATCACCGGGACCCCAAAACAGTGAGTAATAGTCCATGAAACGGGCCGAATCGCCAAAATCGCGAAAGTGTTGATGACCGACACGTAAACGCACCCTGTGGTTCGTTAATCGGGAAATCACCGGACCCCAAAACAGTGAGTAATAGTCCATGAAACGGGCCGAATCGCCAAAATCGCGAAAAGTTGATGACCGACACGTAAACGCACCCTGTGGTTCGTTAATCGTGGAAATCACCGACCCCAAAACAGTGAGTAATAGTCCATGAAACGGGCCGAATCGCCAAAATCGCGAAAGTGTTGATGACCGACACGTAAACGCACCCTGTGGTTCGTTAATCGGGAAATCACCGGACCCCAAAACAGTGAGTAATAGTCCATGAAACGGGCCGAATCGCCAAAATCGCGAAAGTTGATGACCGACACGTAAACGCACCCTGTGGTTCGTTAATCGGGAAATCACCGGGACCCCAAAACAGTGAGTAATAGTCCATGAAACGGGCCGAATCGCCAAAATCGCGAAAAGTTGATGACCGACACGTAAACGCACCCTGTGGTTCGTTAATCGGGGAAATCACCGGACCCCAAAACAGTGAGTAATAGTCCATGAAACGGGCCGAATCGCCAAAATCGCGAAAGTGTTGATGACCGACACGTAAACGCACCCTGTGGTTCGTTAATCGGGAAATCACCGGGACCCCAAAACAAAGTGAGTAATAGTCCATGAAACGGGCCGAATCGCCAAAATCGCGAAAGTGTTGATGACCGACACGTAAACGCACCCTGTGGTTCGTTAATCGTGGAAATCACCGGACCCCAAAACAGTGAGTAATAGTCCATGAAACGGGCCGAATCGCCAAAATCGCGAAAGTGTTGATGACCGACACGTAAACGCACCCTGTGGTTCGTTAATCGGGAAATCACCGGACCCCAAAACAGTGAGTAATAGTCCATGAAACGGGCCGAATCGCCAAAATCGCGAAAAGTGTTGATGACCGACACGTAAACGCACCCTGTGGTTCGTTAATCGTGGAAATCACCGGGACCCAAAACAGTGAGTAATAGTCCATGAAACGGGCCGAATCGCCAAAATCGCGAAAGTGTTGATGACACGACACGTAAACGCACCCTGTGGTTCGTTAATCGTGGAAATCACCGGGACCCCAAAACAGTGAGTAATAGTCCATGAAACGGGCCGAATCGCCAAAATCGCGAAAAGTTGATGACCGACACGTAAACGCACCCTGTGGTTCGTTAATCGGGAAATCACCGGGACCCCAAAACAGTGAGTAATAGTCCATGAAACGGGCCAAATCGCCAAAATCGCGAAAAGTTGATGATCGACACGTAAACGCACCCTGTGGTTCGTTAATCGGGAAATCACCGACCCCCAAAACAGTGAGTAATAGTCCATGAAACGGGCCGAATCGCCAAAATCGCGAAAGTGTTGATGACCGACACGTAAACGCACCCTGTGGTTCGTTAATCGTGGAAATCACCGGGACCCCAAAACAGTGAGTAATAGTCCATGAAACGGGCCGAATCGCCAAAATCGCGAAAAGTTGATGACCGACACGTAAACGCACCCTGTGGTTCGTTAATCGGGAAATCACCGGGACCCCAAAACAGTGAGTAATAGTCCATGAAACGGGCCGAATCGCCAAAATCGCGAAAAGTTGATGACCGACACGTAAACGCACCACCTGTGGTTCGTTAATCGGGAAATCACCGGACCCCAAAACAAAGAGTAATAGTCCATGAAACGGGCCAGAATCGCCAAAATCGCGAAAGTGTTGATGACCGACACGTAAACGCACCCTGTGGTTCGTTAATCGGGAAATCACCGGGACCCCAAAACAGTGAGTAATAGTCCATGAAACGGGCCGAATCGCCAAAATCGCGAAAGTGTTGATGACCGACACGTAAACGCACCCCTGTGGTTCGTTAATCGTGGAAATCACCGGGACCCCAAAACAGTGAGTAATAGTCCATGAAACGGGCCGAATCGCCAAAATCGCGAAAGTGTTGATGACCGACACGTAAACGCACCCTGTGGTTCGTTAATCGTGGAAATCACCGGGACCCCAAAACAGTGAGTAATAGTCCATGAAACGGGCCGAATCGCCAAAATCGCGAAAGTGTTGATGACCGACACGTAAACGCACCCTGTGGTTCGTTAATCGGGAAATCACCGACCCCAAAACAGTGAGTAATAGTCCATGAAACGGGCCGAATCGCCAAAATCGCGAAAAGTTGATGACCGACACGTAAACGCACCCTGTGGTTCGTTAATCGGGGAAATCACCGGGACCCCAAAACAGTGAGTAATAGTCCATGAAACGGGCCGAATCGCCAAAATCGCGAAAGTGTTGATGACCGACACGTAAACGCACCCTGTGGTTCGTTAATCGTGGAAATCACCGGGACCCCAAAACAGTGAGTAATAGTCCATGAAACGGGCCGAATCGCCAAAATCGCGAAAAGTTGATGACCGACACGTAAACGCACCCTGGTTCGTTAATCGGGAAATCACCGGGACCCCAAAACAAAGTGAGTAATAGTCCATGAAACGGGCCGAATCGCCAAAATCGCGAAAGTGTTGATGACCGACACGTAAACGCACCCTGTGGTTCGTTAATCGGGAAATCACCGGACCCCAAAACAGTGAGTAATAGTCCATGAAACGGGCCGAATCGCCAAAATCGCGAAAGTGTTGATGACCGACACGTAAACGCACCCTGTGGTTCGTTAATCGGGAAATCACCGGGACCCCAAAACAGTAATAGTCCAGTAATAGTCCATGAAACGGGCCGAATCGCCAAAATCGCGAAATCACCGATGATCGACACGTAAACGCACCCTGGGTTCGTTAATCGTGGAAATCACCGGACCCCAAAACAGTGAGTAATAGTCCATGAAACGGGCCAGAATCGCCAAAATCGCGAAAGTGTTGATGACCGACACGTAAACGCACCCTGTGGTTCGTTAATCGGGAAATCACCGGGACCCAAAACAGTGAGTAATAGTCCATGAAACGGGCCGAATCGCCAAAATCGCGAAAAGTTGATGACCGACACGTAAACGCACCCTGTGGTTCGTTAATCGGGAAATCACCGGGACCCCAAAACAAGGAGTAAGTAATAGTCCATGAAACGGGCCGAATCGCCAAAATCGCGAAAAAAGTGTTGATGACCGACACGTAAACGCACCACAGTGTGGTTCGTTAATCGGGAAATCACCGGACCCCAAAACAGTGAGTAATAGTCCATGAAACGGGCCGAATCGCCAAAATCGCGAAAAGTTGATGACCGACACGTAAACGCACCCTGGGTTCGTTAATCGGGAAATCACCGGACCCCAAAACAGTGAGTAATAGTCCATGAAACGGGCCAAAATCGCCAAAATCGCGAAAAGTTGATGACCGACACGTAAACGCACCCTGTGGTTCGTTAATCGTGGAAATCACCGGGACCCCAAAACAGTGAGTAATAGTCCATGAAACGGGCCGAATCGCCAAAATCGCGAAAGTGTTGATGACCGACACGTAAACGCACCCTGTGGTTCGTTAATCGGGAAATCACCGGACCCCAAAACAGTGAGTAATAGTCCATGAAACGGGCCGAATCGCCAAAATCGCGAAAGTGTTGACGACCGACACGTAAACGCACCCCCAAAACAGGTTCGTTAATCGGGAAATCACCGGACCCCAAAACAGTGAGTAATAGTCCATGAACGGGCCGAATCGCCAAAATCGCGAAAAGTTGATGATCGACACGTAAACGCACCCTGTGGTTCGTTAATCGGGAAATCACCGGGACCCCAAAACAAGGAGTAATAGTCCATGAAACGGGCCGAATCGCCAAAATCGCGAAAGTGTTGATGACCGACACGTAAACGCACCCTGTGGTTCGTTAATCGGGAAATCACCGGGACCCCAAAACAAAGGAGTAATAGTCCATGAAACGGGCCGAATCGCCAAAATCGCGAAAGTGTTGATGACCGACACGTAAACGCACCCTGTGGTTCGTTAATCGGGAAATCACCGGGACCCCAAAACAGTGAGTAATAGTCCATGAAACGGGCCAAATCGCGAAAAGAATCGCCAAAATCGCGAGTAATAGTTGATGACCGACACGTAAACGCACCACCTGTGGTTCGTTAATCGGGAAATCACCGGGACCCCAAAACAGTGAGTAATAGTCCATGAAACGGGCCGAAATCGCCAAAATCGCGAAAGTGTTGATGACCGACACGTAAACGCACCCTGTGGTTCGTTAATCGGGAAATCACCGGACCCCAAAACAGTGAGTAATAGTCCATGAAACGGGCCGAATCGCCAAAATCGCGAAAAGTTGATGACCGACACGTAAACGCACCCTGTGGTTCGTTAATCGGGAAATCACCGGGACCCCAAAACAGTGAGTAATAGTCCATGAAACGGGCCGAATCGCCAAAATCGCGAAAAGTTGATGACCGACACGTAAACGCACCCTGGGTTCGTTAATCGGGAAATCACCCGGACCCCAAAACAGTGAGTAATAGTCCATGAAACGGGCCGAAATCGCCAAAATCGCGAAAGTGTTGATGATCGACACGTAAACGCACCCTGTGGTTCGTTAATCGGGAAATCACCGGGACCCCAAACAAAGGAGTAATAGTCCATGAAACGGGCCGAATCGCCAAAATCGCGAAAGTTGATGACGACGACACGTAAACGCACCCTGTGGTTCGTTAATCGTGGAAATCACCGGGACCCCAAAAAAGTGAGTAATAGTCCATGAAACGGGCCGAATCGCCAAAATCGCGAACGTAAACGTGTGGTGATGATCGACACGTAAAAAACGCACCCTGTGGTTCGTTAATCGGGAAATCACCGACCCCAAAACAAAGTGAGTAATAGTCCATGAAACGGGCCGAATCGCCAAAATCGCGAAAAGTTGATGACCACGACACGTAAACGCACCCAGTGGTTCGTTAATCGGGAAATCACCGACCCCAAAACAGTGAGTAATAGTCCATGAAACGGGCCGAATCGCCAAAATCGCGAAAAAAGTGTTGATGACCGACACGTAAACGCACCCTGTGGTTCGTTAATCGTGGAAATCACCGGGACCCCAAAACAGTGAGTAATAGTCCATGAAACGGGCCGAATCGCCAAAATCGCGAAAAGTTGATGATCGACACGTAAACGCACCCTGTGGTTCGTTAATCGGGAAATCACCGGGACCCCAAAACAAAGAGTAATAGTCCATGAAACGGGCCGAATCGCCAAAATCGCGAAAAGTTGATGACCGACACGTAAACGCACCCTGTGGTTCGTTAATCGGGAAATCACCGGGACCCCAAAAAAGTGAGTAATAGTCCATGAAACGGGCCGAATCGCCAAAATCGCGAAAGTGTTGATGACCGACACGTAAACGCACCCTGTGGTTCGTTAATCGGGAAATCACCGGGACCCCAAAACAGTGAGTAATAGTCCATGAAACGGGCCGAATCGCCAAAATCGCGAAAAGTGTTGATGACCGACACGTAAACGCACCCTGTGGTTCGTTAATCGGGAAATCACCGGGACCCCAAAACAGTGAGTAATAGTCCATGAAACGGGCCGAATCGCCAAAAAAAGTCGCGAAAAGTTGATGAATCGACACGTAAACGCACCCTGTGGTTCGTTAATCGGGAAATCACCGGGACCCCAAAACAGTGAGTAATAGTCCATGAACGGGCCGAATCGCCAAAATCGCGAAAAGTGTTGATGACCGACACGTAAACGCACCCTGTGGTTCGTTAATCGTGGAAATCACCGGGACCCCAAAACAGTGAGTAATAGTCCATGAAACGGGCCGAATCGCCAAAATCGCGAAAGTGTTGATGACCGACACGTAAACGCACCCTGTGGTTCGTTAATCGGGAAATCACCGACCCCAAAACAGTGAGTAATAGTCCATGAAACGGGCCGAATCGCCAAAATCCGACGAAACGCACCCTGTGTGTTGAGTAATAGACGGCGACACGTAAACGCACCCTGTGGTTCGTTAATCGGGAAATCACCGGACCCCAAAACAGTGAGTAATAGTCCATGAAACGGGCCGAATCGCCAAAATCGCGAAAAGTTGATGACCGACACGTAAACGCACCCTGTGGTTCGTTAATCGGGAAATCACCGGACCCCAAAACAGTGAGTAATAGTCCATGAAACGGGCCGAATCGCCAAAATCGCGAAAGTGTTGATGACCGACACGTAAACGCACCCTGTGGTTCGTTAATCGGGAAATCACCGGGACCCCAAACAGTGAGTAATAGTCCATGAAACGGGCCAGAATCGCCAAAATCGCGAAAAGTTGATGACCGACACGTAAACGCACCCTGTGGTTCGTTAATCGTGGAAATCACCGGACCCCAAAACAAAGTGAGTAATAGTCCATGAAACGGGCCGAATCGCCAAAATCGCGAAAAGTTGATGACCGACACGTAAACGCACCCCGTGGTTCGTTAATCGGGAAATCACCGGGACCCCAAAACAAAGTGAGTAATAGTCCATGAAACGGGCCGAATCGCCAAAATCGCGAAAAGTTGATGATCGACACGTAAACGCACCCTGTGGTTCGTTAATCGTGGAAATCACCGGGACCCCAAAACAGTGAGTAATAGTCCATGAAACGGGCCGAATCGCCAAAATCGCGAAAAGTGTTGATGACCGACACGTAAACGCACCCCTGTGGTTCGTTAATCGGGAAATCACCGGGACCCCAAAACAAAGAGTAATAGTCCATGAAACGGGCCGAATCGCCAAAATCGCGAAAAGTTGATGACCGACACGTAAACGCACCCTGTGGTTCGTTAATCGGGAAATCACCGGGACCCCAAAACAGTGAGTAATAGTCCATGAAACGGGCCGAAATCGCCAAAATCGCGAAAGTTGATGATCGACACGTAAACGCACCCTGTGGTTCGTTAATCGGGAAATCACCGGGACCCCAAAACAGTGAGTAATAGTCCATGAAACGGGCCAGAATCGCCAAAATCGCGAAAAGTTGATGACCGACACGTAAACGCACCCCAGGTTCGTTAATCGGGAAATCACCGGACCCCAAAACAGTGAGTAATAGTCCATGAAACGGGCCGAATCGCCAAAATCGCGAAAGTGTTGATGACCGACACGTAAACGCACCCTGTGGTTCGTTAATCGGGAAATCACCGGGACCCCAAAAGTAATAGTCCATGAAACGGAGTAATAGTCCATGAAACGGGCCGAATCGCCAAAATCGCGAAAAGTGTTGATGACCGACACGCGAAACGCACCCGCACCCGTGGTTCGTTAATCGGGAAATCACCGGACCCCAAAACAAAGTGAGTAATAGTCCATGAAACGGGCCGAATCGCCAAAATCGCGAAAGTGTTGATGACCGACACGTAAACGCACCCTGTGGTTCGTTAATCGGAAATCACCGGGACCCCAAAACAGTGAGTAATAGTCCATGAAACGGGCCGAATCGCCAAAATCGCGAAAAGTTGATGACCGACACGTAAACGCACCCTGTGGTTCGTTAATCGGGGAAATCACCGGGACCCCAAAACAGTGAGTAATAGTCCATGAAACGGGCCGAATCGCCAAAATCGCGAAAAGTTGATGACCGACACGTAAACGCACCCCTGTGGTTCGTTAATCGGGAAATCACCGACCCCCCAAACAGTGAGTAATAGTCCATGAAACGGGCCGAATCGCCAAAATCGCGAAAGTGTTGATGACCGACACGTAAACGCACCCTGTGGTTCGTTAATCGGGAAATCACCGGGACCCCAAAACACAGTGAGTAATAGTCCATGAAACGGGCCGAATCGCCAAAATGCGAAAAGTTGATGATCGACACGTAAACGCACCCTGTGGTTCGTTAATCGTGGAAATCACCGGGACCCCAAAACAATAGTGAGTAATAGTCCATGAAACGGGCCGAATCGCCAAAATCGCGAAAGTGTTGATGACCGACACGTAAACGCACCCCAAAACAGTTCGTTAATCGGGAAATCACCGGGACCCCAAAACAGTGAGTAATAGTCCATGAAACGGGCCGAATCGCCAAAATCGCGCGAAAAATCGTGTTGATGATCGACACACGTAACGCACCCTGTGGTTCGTTAATCGGGAAATCACCGGACCCCAAAACAGTGAGTAATAGTCCATGAAACGGGCCGAATCGCCAAAATCGCGAAAAGTGTTGATGACCGACACGTAAACGCACCCTGTGGTTCGTTAATCGGGAAATCACCGGGACCCCAAAACAAGTGAGTAATAGTCCATGAAACGGGCCGAATCGCCAAAATCGCGAAAGTGTTGATGACCGACACGTAAACGCACCCCTGTGGTTCGTTAATCGGGAAATCACCGGGACCCCAAAACAGTGAGTAATAGTCCATGAAACGGGCCGAATCGCCAAAATCGCGAAAAGTTGATGACCGACACGTAAACGCACCCTGTGGTTCGTTAATCGGGAAATCACCGGGACCCCAAAACAGTGAGTAATAGTCCATGAAACGGGCCGAATCGCCAAAATCGCGAAAGTTGATGACCGACACGTAAACGCACCCTGTGGTTCGTTAATCGGGAAATCACCGGACGACCCCAAAACAGTGAGTAATAGTCCATGAAACGGGCCGAATCGCCAAAATCGCGAAAGTGTTGATGACCGACACGTAAACGCACCCTGTGGTTCGTTAATCGGGAAATCACCGGGACCCCAAAACAGTGAGTAATAGTCCATGAAACGGGCCGAATCGCCAAAATCGCGAAAGTGTTGATGACCGACACGTAAACGCACCCTGTGGTTCGTTAATCGGGAAATCACCGGGACCCCAAAAAAGTGAGTAATAGTCCATGAAACGGGCCGAATCGCCAAAATCGCGAAAAGTGTTGATGACCGACACGTAAACGCACCCTGTGGTTCGTTAATCGGGAAATCACCGGGACCCCAAAACAGTGAGTAATAGTCCATGAAACGGGCCGAATCGCCAAAATCGCGAAAAGTGTTGATGACCGACACGTAAACGCACCCTGTGGGTTCGTTAATCGGGGAAATCACCGGGACCCCAAAACAGTGAGTAATAGTCCATGAAACGGGCCGAAATCGCCAAAATCGAAAAGTTGATGACCGACACGTAAACGCACCCTGTGGTTCGTTAATCGGGAAATCACCGACCCCCAAAAAAGAGTAATAGTCCATGAAACGGGCCGAATCGCCAAAATCGCGAAAAGTGTTGATGACCGACACGTAAACGCACCCTGTGGTTCGTTAATCGGGAAATCACCGGGACCCCAAAACAGTGAGTAATAGTCCATGAAACGGGCCGAATCGCCAAAATCGCGAAAAGTTGATGATCGACACGTAAACGCACCCTGTGGTTCGTTAATCGGGAAATCACCGGGACCCCAAAACAGTGAGTAATAGTCCATGAAACGGGCCAGAATCGCCAAAATCGCGAAAGTGTTGATGACCGACACGTAAACGCACCCCTGTGGTTCGTTAATCGGGAAATCACCGGGACCCCAAAACAAGAGTAATAGTCCATGAAACGGGCCGAATCGCCAAAATCGCGAAAAGTTGATGATCGACACGTAAACGCACCCTGTGGTTCGTTAATCGGGGAAATCACCGGGACCCCAAAACAGTGAGTAATAGTCCATGAAACGGCCGAATCGCCAAAATCGCGAAAAGTTGATGACCGACACGTAAACGCACCCTGTGGTTCGTTAATCGGGAAATCACCGGACCCCAAAACAAGTGAGTAATAGTCCATGAAACGGGCCGAATCGCCAAAATCGCGAAAGTGTTGATGACCGACACGTAAACGCACCCCAAAACAAGGTGGTTCGTTAATCGGGAAATCACCGGCACCCCTGACCCCAAAACAGTGAGTAATAGTCCATGAAACGGGCCGAATCGCCAAAATCGCGAAAAGTTGATGACCGACACGTAAACGCACCCTGTGGTTCGTTAATCGGGAAATCACCGGGACCCCAAAACAAAGAGTAATAGTCCATGAAACGGGCCGAATCGCCAAAATCGCGAAAAGTGTTGATGACACACGTAAACGCACCCTGTGGTTCGTTAATCGGGAAATCACCGACCCCAAAACAAAGAGTAATAGTCCATGAAACGGGCCGAATCGCCAAAATCGCGAAAAGTTGATGACCGACACGTAAACGCACCCTGTGGTTCGTTAATCGTGGAAATCACCGGGACCCCAAAACAGTGAGTAATAGTCCATGAAACGGGCCGAATCGCCAAAATCGCGAAAGTGTTGATGACCGACACGTAAACGCACCCCAGGTTCGTTAATCGGGGAAATCACCGGGACCCCAAAACAAGTGAGTAATAGTCCATGAAACGGGCCGAATCGCCAAAATCGCGAAAAGTTGATGACCGACACGTAAACGCACCCTGTGGTTCGTTAATCGGGAAATCACCGGACCCCAAAACAGTGAGTAATAGTCCATGAAACGGGCCGAATCGCCAAAATCGCGAAAGTGTTGATGACCGACACGTAAACGCACCCTGTGGTTCGTTAATCGGGAAATCACCGGGACCCCAAAACAGTGAGTAATAGTCCATGAAACGGGCCGAATCGCCAAAATCGCGAAAAGTTGATGACCGACACGTAAACGCACCCCAGGTGGTTCGTTAATCGGGAAATCACCGACCCCAAAACAGTGAGTAATAGTCCATGAAACGGGCCGAAATCGCCAAAATCGCGAAAATCGCGAAGTTGATGACCGACACGTAAACGCACCCCGTGGTTCGTTAATCGGGAAATCACCGGGACCCCAAAACAGTGAGTAATAGTCCATGAAACGGGCCGAATCGCCAAAATCGCGAAAAGTTGATGACCGACACGTAAACGCACCCTGTGGTTCGTTAATCGTGGAAATCACCGGGACCCCAAAACAGTGAGTAATAGTCCATGAAACGGGCCGAATCGCCAAAATCGCGAAAAGTTGATGACCGACACGTAAACGCACCCCGTGGTTCGTTAATCGGGAAATCACCGGGACCCCAAAACAAAGTGAGTAATAGTCCATGAAACGGGCCGAAATCGCCAAAATCGCGAAAAGTTGATGACCGACACGGTTAAACGCACCCTGTGGTTCGTTAATCGTCCATGGAAATCACCGTAAACGCACCCTGTGGTTCCCCAAATCACACACCCCAAAACAGAGTAATAGTCCATGAAACGGGCCGAATCGCCAAAATCGCGAAAAGTTGATGACCGACACGTAAACGCACCCTGGTTCGTTAATCGGGAAATCACCGGACCCCAAACAGTGAGTAATAGTCCATGAAACGGGCCGAATCGCCAAAATCGCGAAAGTGTTGATGACCGACACGTAAACGCACCCTGTGGTTCGTTAATCGGGAAATCACCGGACCCCAAAACAGTGAGTAATAGTCCATGAAACGGGCCGAATCGCCAAAATCGCGAAAAGTGTGATGACCGACACGTAAACGCACCCTGTGGTTCGTTAATCGGGAAATCACCGGGACCCCAAAACAGTGAGTAATAGTCCATGAAACGGGCCGAATCGCCAAAATCGCGAAAAGTGTGATGACCGACACGTAAACGCACCCTGTGGTTCGTTAATCGGGAAATCACCGGGACCCCAAAACAAAGGAGTAATAGTCCATGAAACGGGCCGAATCGCCAAAATCGCGAAAAGTTGATGATCGACACGTAAACGCACCCTGTGGTTCGTTAATCGGGGAAATCACCGGACCCCAAAACAGTGAGTAATAGTCCATGAAACGGGCCGAATCGCCAAAATCGCGAAAGTGTTGATGACCGACACGTAAACGCACCCTGTGGTTCGTTAATCGGGAAATCACCGGGACCCCAAAACAGTGAGTAATAGTCCATGAAACGGCCAGAATCGCCAAAATCGCGAAAGTGTTGATGACCGACACGTAAACGCACCCTGTGGTTCGTTAATCGGGAAATCACCGGGACCCCAAAACAGTGAGTAATAGTCCATGAAACGGGCCAGAATCGCCAAAATCGCGAAAATTGATGACCGACACGTAAACGCACCCTGACGACCGACACGAAATCACCCTGTGGTTCGTTAATCATGAGTAAATCACCGGCCGAATCCCAAAACAATGAGTAATAGTCCATGAAACGGGCCCGGAGCCAAAACGCCCAAATCGCGAAAAGTGTTGATGATCGACACGTAAACGCACCCTGTGGTTCGTTAATCGGGAAATCACCGGACCCCAAAACAGTGAGTAATAGTCCATGAAACGGGCCGAATCGCCAAAATCGCGAAAAGTTGATGACCGACACGTAAACGCACCCTGTGGTTCGTTAATCGGGAAATCACCGGGACCCCAAAACAGTGAGTAATAGTCCATGAAACGGGCCGAATCGCCAAAATCGCGAAAGTGTTGATGACCGACACGTAAACGCACCCCTGTGGTTCGTTAATCGGGAAATCACCGGGACCCCAAAACAAGTGAGTAATAGTCCATGAAACGGGCCGAATCGCCAAAATCGCGAAAAGTTGATGATCGACACGTAAACGCACCCTGGGTTCGTTAATCGGGAAATCACCGGGACCCCAAAACAGTGAGTAATAGTCCATGAAACGGGCCGAATCGCCAAAATCGCGAAAGTGTTGATGACCGACACGTAAACGCACCCTGTGGTTCGTTAATCGGGAAATCACCGGACCCCAAAACAAAGTGAGTAATAGTCCATGAAACGGGCCGAATCGCCAAAATCGCGAAAAGTTGATGATCGACACGTAAACGCACCCTGTGGTTCGTTAATCGTGGAAATCACCGGGACCCCAAAACAGTGAGTAATAGTCCATGAAACGGGCCGAATCGCCAAAATCGCGAAAAGTGTTGATGACCGACACGTAAACGCACCCTGTGGTTCGTTAATCGGGAAATCACCGGACCCCAAAACAGTGAGTAATAGTCCATGAAAATCGGGCCAATCGCCAAACCCTGTGGTTCGTTAATCGGGAAATCACCGCCCCAAAACAGTGTGTCCATGAAACGGGCCGAATCGAAAATCGACACGACACGTAAACGCACCCTGTGGTTCGTTAATCGGGAAATCACCGGGACCCCAAAACAGTGAGTAATAGTCCATGAAACGGGCCGAATCGCCAAAATCGCGAAAGTGTTGATGACCGACACGTAAACGCACCCTGTGGTTCGTTAATCGGGAAATCACCGGACCCCAAAACAGTGAGTAATAGTCCATGAAACGGGCCGAATCGCCAAAATCGCGAAAAGTTGATGACCGACACGTAAACGCACCCTGTGGTTCGTTAATCGGGAAATCACCGGACCCCAAAACAGTGAGTAATAGTCCATGAAACGGGCCGAATCGCCAAAATCGCGAAAAGTTGATGACCGACACGTAAACGCACCCTGTGGTTCGTTAATCGGGAAATCACCGGGACCCCAAAACAGTGAGTAATAGTCCATGAAACGGGCCGAATCGCCAAAATCGCGAAAGTGTTGATGACCGACACGTAAACGCACCCTGTGGTTCGTTAATCGGGAAATCACCGGGACCCCAAAACAGTGAGTAATAGTCCATGAAACGGGCCGAATCGCCAAAATCGCGAAAAGTTGATGACCGACACGTAAACGCACCCTGTGGTTCGTTAATCGGGAAATCACCGGACCCCAAAACAGTGAGTAATAGTCCATGAAACGGGCCAAATCGCCAAAATCGCGAAAAGTTGATGACCGACACGTAAACGCACCCTGTGGTTCGTTAATCGGGAAATCACCGGGACCCCAAAAAAGTGAGTAATAGTCCATGAAACGGGCCGAATCGCCAAAATCGCGAAAGTGTTGATGACCGACACGTAAACGCACCCTGTGGTTCGTTAATCGGGAAATCACCGGGACCCCAAAACAAAGTGAGTAATAGTCCATGAAACGGGCCGAATCGCCAAAATCGCGAAAAGTTGACGACCGACACGTAAACGCACCCCAAAATCGCGAGTGGTTCGTTAATCGTGGAAATCACCGGGACCCCAAAACAGTGAGTAATAGTCCATGAAACGGGCCGAATCGCCAAAATCGCGAAAAGTTGATGACCGACACGTAAACGCACCCTGTGGTTCGTTAATCGGGAAATCACCGGGACCCCAAAACAGTGAGTAATAGTCCATGAAACGGGCCGAATCGCCCAAAATCGCGAAAAGTTGATGACCGACACGTAAACGCACCCTGTGGTTCGTTAATCGGGAAATCACCGGACCCCAAAACAGTGAGTAATAGTCCATGAAACGGGCCGAATCGCCAAAATCGCGAAAAGTTGATGATCGACACGTAAACGCACCCCCAAACAGTGGTTCGTTAATCGGGAAATCACCGGGACCCCAAAACAGTGAGTAATAGTCCATGAAACGGGCCGAATCGCCAAAATCGCGAAAGTGTGATGACCGACACGTAAACGCACCCTGTGGTTCGTTAATCGGGAAATCACCGGGACCCCAAAACAGTGAGTAATAGTCCATGAAACGGGCCGAATCGCCAAAATCGCGAAAGTGTTGACGATCGACACGTAAACGCACCCTGTGGTTCGTTAATCGGGAAATCACCGGGACCCCAAAACAGTGAGTAATAGTCCATGAAACGGGCCGAATCGCCAAAATCGCGAAAAGTTGATGACCGACACGTAAACGCACCCTGTGGTTCGTTAATCGGGAAATCACCGGACCCCAAAACAGTGAGTAATAGTCCATGAAACGGGCCGAATCGCCAAAATCGCGAAAGTGTTGATGACCGACACGTAAACGCACCCTGTGGTTCGTTAATCGGGAAATCACCGGGACCCCAAAAAAGTGAGTAATAGTCCATGAAACGGGCCGAATCGCCAAAATCGCGAAAAGTGTTGATGACCGACACGTAAACGCACCCTGTGGTTCGTTAATCGGGAAATCACCGGGACCCCAAAACAGTGAGTAATAGTCCATGAAACGGGCCGAATCGCCAAAATCGCGAAAAGTTGATGACCGACACGTAAACGCACCCGCACCCTGTGTTCGTTAATCGGGAAATCACCGGGACCCCAAAACAAGTGAGTAATAGTCCATGAAACGGGCCGAAATCGCCAAAACCGCGAAAGTGTTGATGACCGACACGTAAACGCACCCTGTGGTTCGTTAATCGGGAAATCACCGGGACCCCAAAACAGTGAGTAATAGTCCATGAAACGGGCCGAATCGCCAAAATCGCGAAAGTGTTGATGATCGACACGTAAACGCACCCTGTGGTTCGTTAATCGGGAAATCACCGGGACCCCAAAACAGTGAGTAATAGTCCATGAAACGGGCCGAATCGCCAAAATCGCGAAAAGTTGATGACCGACACGTAAACGCACCCTGTGGTTCGTTAATCGGGAAATCACCGGGACCCCAAAACAAAGTGAGTAATAGTCCATGAAACGGGCCGAATCGCCAAAATCGCGAAAAGTTGATGACCGACACGTAAACGCACCCCTGTGGTTCGTTAATCGTGAAATCACCGGACCCCAAAACAGTGAGTAATAGTCCATGAAACGGGCCGAATCGCCAAAATCGCGAAAAGTTGATGACCGACACGTAAACGCACCCTGTGGTTCGTTAATCGGGAAATCACCCATGACCCCAAAACAAAGTGAGTAATAGTCCATGAAACGGGCCGAAATCGCCAAAATCGCGAAAAGTTGATGACCGACACGTAAACGCACCGACACGTAAACACCCCTGGGTTCGTTAATCGGGAAATCACCGGACCCCAAAACAAAGAGTAATAGTCCATGAAACGGGCCGAATCGCCAAAATCGCGAAAGTGTTGATGACCGACACGTAAACGCACCCTGTGGTTCGTTAATCGGGAAATCACCGGACCCCAAAACAGTGAGTAATAGTCCATGAAACGGGCCGAATCGCCAAAATCGCGAAAGTGTTGATGACCGACACGTAAACGCACCCTGTGGTTCGTTAATCGGGAAATCACCGGGACCCCAAAACAGTGAGTAATAGTCCATGAAACGGGCCGAATCGCCAAAATCGCGAAAGTGTTGATGATCGACACGTAAACGCACCCCAGTGGTTCGTTAATCGGGAAATCACCGGGACCCCAAAACAGTGAGTAATAGTCCATGAAACGGGCCGAATCGCCAAAAATCGCGAAAAAACAAAGGAGTTGATGACCGACACGTAAACGCACCACCCTGTGGTTCGTTAATCGGGAAATCACCGACCCCCAAAACAGTGAGTAATAGTCCATGAAACGGGCCGAATCGCCAAAATCGCGAAAGTGTTGATGATCGACACGTAAACGCACCCTGTGGTTCGTTAATCGGGAAATCACCGGGACCCCAAAACAGTGAGTAATAGTCCATGAAACGGGCCGAATCGCCAAAATCGCGAAAAGTTGATGACCGACACGTAAACGCACCCTGTGGTTCGTTAATCGGGAAATCACCGGGACCCCAAAACAGTGAGTAATAGTCCATGAAACGGGCCGAATCGCCAAAATCGCGAAAAGTTGATGACCGACACGTAAACGCACCCCTGTGGTTCGTTAATCGGGAAATCACCGGGACCCCAAAACAAAGGAGTGAGTAATAGTCCATGAAACGGGCCGAATCGCCAAAATCGCGAAAGTGTTGATGACCGACACGTAAACGCACCCTGTGGTTCGTTAATCGGGAAATCACCGGGACCCCAAAACAGTGAGTAATAGTCCATGAAACGGGCCGAATCGCCAAAATCGCGAAAAGTTGATGACCGACACGTAAACGCACCCTGTGGTTCGTTAATCGTGGAAATCACCGGGACCCCAAAACAGTGAGTAATAGTCCATGAAACGGGCCGAATCGCCAAAATCGCGAAAGTGTTGATGATCGACACGTAAACGCACCCTGTGGTTCGTTAATCGGGAAATCACCGGGACCCCAAAACAAAGAGTAATAGTCCATGAAACGGGCCGAATCGCCAAAATCGCGAAAAGTTGATGATCGACACGTAAACGCACCCTGTGGTTCGTTAATCGGGAAATCACCGGGACCCCAAAACAGTGAGTAATAGTCCATGAAACGGGCCGAATCGCCAAAATCGCGAAAGTGTTGATGACCGACACGTAAACGCACCCTGTGGTTCGTTAATCGGGAAATCACCGGACCCCAAAACAGTGAGTAATAGTCCATGAAACGGGCCGAATCGCCAAAATCGCGAAAAGTTGATGACCGACACGTAAACGCACCCTGTGGTTCGTTAATCGGGAAATCACCGGGACCCCAAAACAAAGAGTAATAGTCCATGAAACGGGCCGAATCGCCAAAATCGCGAAAGTGTTGATGACCGACACGTAAACGCACCCTGTGGTTCGTTAATCGGGAAATCACCGGGACCCCAAAACAGTGAGTAATAGTCCATGAAACGGGCCGAATCGCCAAAATCGCGAAAAGTGTTGATGACCGACACGTAAACGCACCCTGTGGTTCGTTAATCGGGAAATCACCGGGACCCCAAAACAGTGAGTAATAGTCCATGAAACGGGCCGAATCGCCAAAATCGCGAAAGTGTTGATGACCGACACGTAAACGCACCCCCTGGGTTCGTTAATCGGGAAATCACCGGGACCCCAAAACAGTGAGTAATAGTCCATGAAACGGGCCGAATCGCCAAAATCGCGAAAAGTTGATGACCGACACGTAAACGCACCTGTGGTTCGTTAATCGTGGAAATCACCGGACCCCAAAAAAAGTGAGTAATAGTCCATGAAACGGGCCGAATCGCCAAAATCGCGAAAGTGTTGATGACCGACACGTAAACGCACCGTAAACGCACCCTGTGGTTCGTTAATCGGGAAATCACCGGGACCCCAAAACAAAGTGAGTAATAGTCCATGAAACGGGCCGAATCGCCAAAATCGCGAAAAGTTGATGACGATCGACACGTAAACGCACCCTGTGGTTCGTTAATCGGGAAATCACCGGGACCCCAAAACAGTGAGTAATAGTCCATGAAACGGGCCGAATCGCCAAAATCGCGAAAAGTTGATGACCGACACGTAAACGCACCCTGTGGTTCGTTAATCGGGGAAATCACCGGGACCCCAAAACAGTGAGTAATAGTCCATGAAACGGGCCGAATCGCCAAAATCGCGAAAGTGTTGATGACCGACACGTAAACGCACCCTGTGGTTCGTTAATCGGGAAATCACCGGGACCCCAAAACAGTGAGTAATAGTCCATGAAACGGGCCGAATCGCCAAAATCGCGAAAAGTTGATGATCGACACGTAAACGCACCCTGTGGTTCGTTAATCGGGAAATCACCGGGACCCCAAAACAGTGAGTAATAGTCCATGAAACGGGCCGAATCGCCAAAATCGCGAAAAGTGTTGATGACCGACACGTAAACGCACCCTGTGGTTCGTCCATAATCGGGAAATCACCGACACGTACCCCAAAAATCACCGGGACCCCAAAACAAAGTGAGTAATAGTCCATGAAACGGGCCGAATCGCCAAAATCGCGAAAGTGTTGATGATCGACACGTAAACGCACCCCCAGTGGTTCGTTAATCGGGAAATCACCGGGACCCCAAAACAGTGAGTAATAGTCCATGAAACGGGCCGAATCGCCAAAATCGCGAAAAGTGTTGACGACCGACACGTAAACGCACCCTGTGGTTCGTTAATCGGGAAATCACCGGACCCCAAAACAAGTGAGTAATAGTCCATGAAACGGGCCGAATCGCCAAAATCGCGAAAGTGTTGATGACCGACACGTAAACGCACCCTGTGGTTCGTTAATCGGGAAATCACCGGGACCCCAAAACAAAGAGTAATAGTCCATGAAACGGGCCGAATCGCCAAAATCGCGAAAAGTTGATGACCGACACGTAAACGCACCCTGTGGTTCGTTAATCGGGAAATCACCGGGACCCCAAAACAAAGAGTAATAGTCCATGAAACGGGCCGAATCGCCAAAATCGCGAAAAGTTGATGACCGACACGACACGTAAACGCACCCCTGTGGTTCGTTAATCGGGAAATCACCGGACCCCAAAACAGTGAGTAATAGTCCATGAAACGGGCCGAATCGCCAAAATCGCGAAAGTGTTGACGACCGACACGTAAACGCACCCTGTGGTTCGTTAATCGGGAAATCACCGGGACCCCAAAACAAAGAGTAATAGTCCATGAAACGGGCCAGAATCGCCAAAATCGCGAAAAGTTGATGATCGACACGTAAACGCACCCTGTGGTTCGTTAATCGGGAAATCACCGGGACCCCAAAACAGTGAGTAATAGTCCATGAAACGGGCCGAATCGCCAAAATCGCGAAAAGTGTTGACCGACACGTAAACGCACCCTGTGGTTCGTTAATCGGGAAATCACCGGGACCCCAAAACAGTGAGTAATAGTCCATGAAACGGGCCGAATCGCCAAAATCGCGAAAGTGTTGACCGACACGACGCGACACGAAACGCACCGGGACCCCAAAACAGTGTGGTTCGTTAATCGGGAAATCACCGTACCCCCAAAACAGTGAGTAATAGTCCATGAAACGGGCCGAATCGCCAAAATCGCGAAAAGTTGATGATCGACACGTAAACGCACCCTGTGGTTCGTTAATCGGGAAAATCACACCGACCCCAAAACAGTGAGTAATAGTCCATGAAACGGGCCGAATCGCCAAAATCGCGAAAAGTTGATGACCGACACGTAAACGCACCCAAAACAGTGGTTCGTTAATCGGGAAATCACCGGACCCCAAAAATCACCGTGAGTAATAGTCCATGAAACGGGCCGAATCGCCAAAATCGCGAAAGTGTTGATGATCGACACGTAAACGCACCCCAGGGTTCGTTAATCGGGAAATCACCGGGACCCCAAAACAAAGTGAGTAATAGTCCATGAAACGGGCCGAATCGCCAAAATCGCGAAAGTGTTGATGACCGACACGTAAACGCACCCTGTGGTTCGTTAATCGTGGAAATCACCGGGACCCCAAAACAGTGAGTAATAGTCCATGAAACGGGCCGAAATCGCCAAAATCGCGAAAGTGTTGATGACCGACACGTAAACGCACCCTGTGGTTCGTTAATCGGGAAATCACCGGACCCCAAAACAGTGAGTAATAGTCCATGAAACGGGCCAAATCGCCAAAATCGCGAAAAGTTGATGACCGACACGTAAACGCACCCTGTGGTTCGTTAATCGGGAAATCACCGGGACCCCAAAACAGTGAGTAATAGTCCATGAAACGGGCCGAATCGCCAAAATCGCGAAAGTGTTGATGACCGACACGTAAACGCACCCTGTGGTTCGTTAATCGGGAAATCACCGGGACCCCAAAACAGTGAGTAATAGTCCATGAAACGGGCCGAATCGCCAAAATCGCGAAAAGTGTGATGACCGACACGTAAACGCACCCTGTGGTTCGTTAATCGGGAAATCACCGGACCCCAAAACAGTGAGTAATAGTCCATGAAACGGGCCGAATCGCCAAAATCGCGAAAAGTTGATGACCGACACGTAAACGCACCCCAAAATCGTGGTTCGTTAATCGGGAAATCAAATCACCCGGACCCCAAACAAAGTGAGTAATAGTCCATGAAACGGGCCGAATCGCCAAAATCGCGAAAAGTTGATGACCGACACGTACGTAAACGCACCCTGTGGTTCGTTAATCGGGAAATCACCGGGACCCCAAAACAGTGAGTAATAGTCCATGAAACGGGCCGAATCGCCAAAATCGCGAAAGTGTTGATGACCGACACGTAAACGCACCCTGTGGTTCGTTAATCGGGAAATCACCGGGACCCCAAAACAGTGAGTAATAGTCCATGAACGGGCCGAATCGCCAAAATCGCGAAAGTTGATGACCGACACGTAAACGCACCCTGTGGTTCGTTAATCGGGAAATCACCGGGACCCCAAAAAAGTGAGTAATAGTCCATGAAACGGGCCGAATCGCCAAAATCGCGAAAAAAGTTGATGACCGACACGTAAACGCACCCGTGTGGTTCGTTAATCGGGAAAATCACCGGGACCCCAAAACAGTGAGTAATAGTCCATGAAACGGGCCGAAATCGCCAAAATCGCGAAAGTGTTGATGACCGACACGTAAACGCACCCTGTGGTTCGTTAATCGGGAAATCACCGGGACCCCAAAACAGTGAGTAATAGTCCATGAAACGGGCCGAAATCGCCAAAATCGCGAAAAGTTGATGATCGACACGTAAACGCACCCTGTGGTTCGTTAATCGGGAAATCACCGGACCCCAAAACAAAGTGAGTAATAGTCCATGAAACGGGCCGAATCGCCAAAATCGCGAAAGTGTTGATGATCGACACGTAAACGCACCCTGTGGTTCGTTAATCGGGAAATCACCGGGACCCCAAACAAAGAGTAATAGTCCATGAAACGGGCCGAATCGCCAAAATCGCGAAAGTGTTGATGACCGACACGTAAACGCACCCCGGGGTTCGTTAATCGGGGAAATCACCGGGACCCCAAAACAGTGAGTAATAGTCCATGAAACGGGCCGAATCGCCAAAATCGCGAAATAGTGTTGATGATCGACACGTAAACGCACCCTGTGGTTCGTTAATCGGGAAATCACCGGGACCCCAAAACAGTGAGTAATAGTCCATGAAACGGGCCAGAATCGGCCAAAACCGCGAGTGTTGATGACCGACACGTAAACGCACCCCAGGGTTCGTTAATCGGGAAATCACACTGGCACCCCAAAACAGTGAGTAATAGTCCATGAAACGGGCCGAATCGCCAAAATCGCGCGAAAAAAATCGTGTTGATGACCGACACGTAAACGCACCCTGTGGTTCGTTAATCGGGAAATCACCGGGACCCCAAAACAGTGAGTAATAGTCCATGAAACGGGCCGAATCGCCAAAATCGCGAAAAGTGTTGATGACCGACACGTAAACGCACCTGTGGTTCGTTAATCGTGGAAATCACCGGGACCCCAAAACAGTGAGTAATAGTCCATGAAACGGGCCGAATCGCCAAAATCGCGAAAGTGTTGATGACCGACACGTAAACGCACCCTGTGGTTCGTTAATCGGGAAATCACCGGACCCCAAAACAGTGAGTAATAGTCCATGAAACGGGCCGAATCGCCAAAATCGCGAAAAGTTGATGACCGACACGTAAACGCACCCTGTGGTTCGTTAATCGGGAAATCACCGGGACCCCAAAACAAAGTGAGTAATAGTCCATGAAACGGGCCGAATCGCCAAAATCGCGAAAGTGTTGATGACCGACACGTAAACGCACCCTGTGGTTCGTTAATCGGGAAATCACCGGACCCCAAAACAGTGAGTAATAGTCCATGAACGGGCCGAATCGCCAAAATCGCGAAAGTGTTGATGACCGACACGTAAACGCACCCCAAAACAGTGGTTCGTTAATCGGGAAATCACCGTAAACCCACCTGTGGTTCGTTACCCCAAAACAACAGTGAGTAATAGTCCATGAAACGGGCCGAATCGCCAAAATCGCGAAAAGTTGATGATCGACACGTAAACGCACCCTGTGGTTCGTTAATCGGGAAATCACCGGGACCCCAAAACAGTGAGTAATAGTCCATGAAACGGGCCGAATCGCCAAAATCGCGAAAGTGTTGATGACCGACACGTAAACGCACCCTGTGGTTCGTTAATCGGGAAATCACCGGACCCCAAAACAGTGAGTAATAGTCCATGAAACGGGCCGAATCGCCAAAATCGCGAAAAGTTGATGACCGACACGTAAACGCACCCCAGTGGTTCGTTAATCGGGAAATCACCGGGACCCCAAAACAGTGAGTAATAGTCCATGAAACGGGCCGAATCGCCAAAATCGCGAAAAGTGTTGATGACCGACACGTAAACGCACCCTGTGGTTCGTTAATCGGGAAATCACCGACCCCAAAACAGTGAGTAATAGTCCATGAAACGGGCCGAATCGCCAAAATCGCGAAAGTGTTGATGACCGACACGTAAACGCACCCTGTGGTTCGTTAATCGGGAAATCACCGGGACCCCAAAACAGTGAGTAATAGTCCATGAAACGGGCCGAATCGCCAAAATCGCGAAAAGTGTTGATGATCGACACGTAAACGCACCCTGTGGTTCGTTAATCGTGGAAATCACCGGGACCCCAAAACAGTGAGTAATAGTCCATGAAACGGGCCGAAATCGCCAAAATCGCCAAAGTGTTGAAAGTGTTGATGACCGACACGTAAACGCACCCCAGGTTCGTTAATCGGGAAATCACCGGACCCCAAAACAAAGAGTAATAGTCCATGAAACGGGCCGAATCGCCAAAATCGCGAAAGTGTTGATGACCGACACGTAAACGCACCCTGTGGTTCGTTAATCGGGGAAATCACCGGACCCCAAAACAGTGAGTAATAGTCCATGAAACGGGCCGAATCGCCAAAATCGCGAAAAGTGATGACCGACACGTAAACGCACCCCAGGTTCGTTAATCGGGAAATCACCGGGACCCCAAAACAGTGAGTAATAGTCCATGAAACGGGCCGAATCGCCAAAATCGAAAAGTTGATGACCGACACGTAAACGCACCCTGTGGTTCGTTAATCGGGAAATCACCGGGACCCCAAAACAAAGTGAGTAATAGTCCATGAAACGGGCCGAATCGCCAAAATGCGAAAAGTTGATGATCGACACGTAAACGCACCCTGTGGTTCGTTAATCGTGGAAATCACCGGGACCCCAAAACAGTGAGTAATAGTCCATGAAACGGGCCGAATCGCCAAAATCGCGAAAAGTGTTGATGACGACACGTAAACGCACCCTGTGGTTCGTTAATCGGGAAATCACCGGACCCCCAAAACAAAGTGAGTAATAGTCCATGAAACGGGCCGAATCGCCAAAATCGCGAAAGTGTTGATGACCGACACGTAAACGCACCCTGTGGTTCGTTAATCGGGAAATCACCGGGACCCCAAAACAGTGAGTAATAGTCCATGAAACGGGCCGAATCGCCAAAATCGCGAAAAGTTGATGACCGACACGTAAACGCACCCTGTGGTTCGTTAATCGGGAAATCACCGGACCCCAAAACAAAATAGTCCATGAAACGAGTAATAGTCCATGAAACGGGCCGAATCGCCAAAATCGCGAATAGTGTTGATGACCGACACGTAAACGCACACGTAAACGCACCCCTGTGGTTCGTTAATCGGGAAATCACCGGACCCCAAAACAGTGAGTAATAGTCCATGAAACGGGCCGAATCGCCAAAATCGCGAAAAGTTGATGACCGACACGTAAACGCACCCCCCCAAAACAGTGTGGTTCGTTAATCGGGAAATCACCGGGACCCCAAAACAGTGAGTAATAGTCCATGAAACGGGCCGAATCGCCAAAATCGCGAAAAGTGTTGATGACCGACACGTAAACGCACCCTGTGGTTCGTTAATCGGGAAATCACCGGGACCCCAAAACAGTGAGTAATAGTCCATGAAACGGGCCGAATCGCCAAAATCGCGAAAGTGTTGATGACCGACACGTAAACGCACCCTGTGGTTCGTTAATCGGGAAATCACCGGACCCCAAAACAGTGAGTAATAGTCCATGAAACGGGCCGAAATCGCCAAAATCGCGAAAAGTTGATGACCGACACGTAAACGCACCCTGTGGTTCGTTAATCGGGAAATCACCGGGACCCCAAAACAGTGAGTAATAGTCCATGAAACGGGCCGAATCGCCAAAATCGCGAAAAAGTTGATGACCGACACGTAAACGCACCCTGTGGTTCGTTAATCGGGAAATCACCGGGACCCCAAAACAAAGTGAGTAATAGTCCATGAAACGGGCCGAATCGCCAAAATCGCGAAAAGTTGATGACCGACACGTAAACGCACCCTGTGGTTCGTTAATCGGGAAATCACCGGACCCCAAAACAGTGAGTAATAGTCCATGAAACGGGCCGAATCGCCAAAATCGCGAAAGTGTTGATGACCGACACGTAAACGCACCCTGTGGTTCGTTAATCGGGAAATCACCGGGACCCCAAAACAAAGTTGAGTAATAGTCCATCGAAATCGGGCCCCAAAACAAAGAATCGCGGGCAAAATCGCGAATCGTTGATGACCGACACGTAAACGCACCCTGTGGTTCGTTAATCGGGAAATCACCGGGACCCCAAAACAGTGAGTAATAGTCCATGAAACGGGCCGAATCGCCAAAATCGCGAAAAGTGTTGATGATCGACACGTAAACGCACCCTGTGGTTCGTTAATCGTGGAAATCACCGGGACCCCAAAACAGTGAGTAATAGTCCATGAAACGGGCCGAATCGCCAAAATCGCGAAAAGTTGATGACCGACACGTAAACGCACCCTGTGGTTCGTTAATCGGGAAATCACCGGGACCCCAAAACAAAGAGTAATAGTCCATGAACGGGCCCGAATCGCCAAAATCGCGAAACACGTGTTGATGACCGACACGTAAACGCACCCTGTGGTTCGTTAATCGGGAAATCACCCGGACCCCAAAACAGTGAGTAATAGTCCATGAAACGGGCCGAATCGCCAAAATCGCGAAAAGTTGATGACCGACACGTAAACGCACCCTGTGGTTCGTTAATCGGGAAATCACCGGGACCCCAAACAAGTGAGTAATAGTCCATGAAACGGGCCGAATCGCCAAAATCGCGAAAAGTTGATGACCGACACGTAAACGCACCCCCGTGGTTCGTTAATCGGGAAATCACCGGGACCCCAAAACAGTGAGTAATAGTCCATGAAACGGGCCGAATCGCCAAAATCGCGAAAAGTTGATGATCGACACGTAAACGCACCCTGGGTTCGTTAATCGGGAAATCACCGGACCCCAAAACAGTGAGTAATAGTCCATGAAACGGGCCGAATCGCCAAAATCGCGAAAGTGTTGACGACCGACACGTAAACGCACCCTGTGGTTCGTTAATCGGGAAATCACCGGGACCCCAAAACAAAGTGAGTAATAGTCCATGAAACGGGCCGAATCGCCAAAATCGCGAAAGTGTTGATGACCGACACGTAAACGCACCCTGTGGTTCGTTAATCGGGAAATCACCGGACCCCAAAACAAAGAGTAATAGTCCATGAAACGGGCCAGAATCGCCAAAATCGCGAAAAGTTGATGACCGACCGACACGTAAACGCACCCTGTAATAGTCCATGAACGGTTCGTTAAATCGTGGAAATCACCGGGACCCCAAAACAGTGAGTAATAGTCCATGAAACGGGCCGAATCGCCAAAATCGCGAAAGTGTTGATGACCGACACGTAAACGCACCCCGTGGTTCGTTAATCGGGAAATCACCGGGACCCCAAAACAGTGAGTAATAGTCCATGAAACGGGCCGAATCGCCAAAATCGCGAAAAGTTGATGATCGACACGTAAACGCACCCTGTGGTTCGTTAATCGGGAAATCACCGGACCCCAAAACAGTGAGTAATAGTCCATGAAACGGGCCGAATCGCCAAAATCGCGAAAGTGTTGATGACCGACACGTAAACGCACCCTGTGGTTCGTTAATCGGGAAATCACCGGACCCCAAAACAGTGAGTAATAGTCCATGAAACGGGCCGAATCGCCAAAATCGCGAAAAGTTGATGACCGACACGTAAACGCACCCTGTGGTTCGTTAATCGGGAAATCACCGGGACCCCAAAACAGTGAGTAATAGTCCATGAAACGGGCCGAATCGCCAAAATCGCGAAAAGTTGATGACCGACACGTAAACGCACCCTGTGGTTCGTTAATCGTGGAAATCACCGGGACCCCAAAACAGTGAGTAATAGTCCATGAAACGGGCCGAATCGCCAAAATCGCGAAAAGTTGATGACCGACACGTAAACGCACCCTGTGGTTCGTTAATCGGGAAATCACCGGACCCCAAAACAGTGAGTAATAGTCCATGAAACGGGCCGAATCGCCAAAATCGCGAAAAGTTGATGACCGACACGTAAACGCACCCTGTGGTTCGTTAATCGGGAAATCACCGGGACCCCAAAACAGTGAGTAATAGTCCATGAAACGGGCCGAATCGCCAAAATCGCGAGTGTTGATGATCGACACGTAAACGCACCCTGTGGTTCGTTAATCGGGAAATCACCGGGACCCCAAAACAGTGAGTAATAGTCCATGAAACGGGCCGAATCGCCAAAATCGCGAAAAGTTGATGACCGACACGTAAACGCACCCCCAAAACAGTGGTTCGTTAATCGGGAAATCACCGGGACCCCAAAAAGTGAGTAATAGTCCATGAAACGGGCCGAATCGCCAAAATCGCGAAAGTGTTGATGACCGACACGTAAACGCACCCCCCAAAACAAAGGTTCGTTAATCGGGAAATCACCGGACCCCCAAAACAGTGAGTAATAGTCCATGAAACGGGCCAAATCGCCAAAATCGCGAAAAGTTGATGATCGACACGTAAACGCACCCTGTGGTTCGTTAATCGGGAAATCACCGGGACCCCAAAACAAGGAGTAATAGTCCATGAAACGGGCCGAATCGCCAAAATCGCGAAAGTGTTGATGACCGACACGTAAACGCACCCCTGTGGTTCGTTAATCGGGAAATCACCGGGACCCCAAACAGTGAGTAATAGTCCATGAAACGGGCCGAATCGCCAAAATCGCGAAAAGTTGATGATCGACACGTAAACGCACCCTGTGGTTCGTTAATCGGGAAATCACCGGACCCCAAAACAGTGAGTAATAGTCCATGAAACGGGCCGAATCGCCAAAATCGCGCGAAAAGTGTTGATGACCGACACGTAAACGCACCCTGTGGTTCGTTAATCGTGGAAATCACCGGGACCCCAAAATAGTCAAAGAGTAATAGTCCATGAAACGGGCCGAATCGCCAAAATCGCGAAAAAAACAGATGACCGACACGTAAACGCACCCCAAAATGGTTCGTTAATCGGGAAATCACCGGACCCCAAAACAGTGAGTAATAGTCCATGAAACGGGCCGAATCGCCAAAATCGCGAAAGTGTTGATGACCGACACGTAAACGCACCCTGTGGTTCGTTAATCGGGAAATCACCGGGACCCCAAAACAAAGGAGTAATAGTCCATGAAACGGGCCGAATCGCCAAAATCGCGAAAAGTTGATGATCGACACGTAAACGCACCCTGTGGTTCGTTAATCGGGAAATCACCGGGACCCCAAAACAGTGAGTAATAGTCCATGAAACGGGCCGAATCGCCAAAATCGCGAAAAGTTGATGACCGACACGTAAACGCACCCCAGGTTCGTTAATCGGGAAATCACCGGACCCCAAAACAGTGAGTAATAGTCCATGAAACGGGCCGAATCGCCAAAATCGCGAAAGTGTTGATGATCGACACGTAAACGCACCCTGTGGTTCGTTAATCGGGAAATCACCGGGACCCCAAAACAGTGAGTAATAGTCCATGAAACGGGCCGAATCGCCAAAATCGCGAAAAGTTGATGATCGACACGTAAACGCACCCTGTGGTTCGTTAATCGGGAAATCACCGGGACCCCAAAACAGTGAGTAATAGTCCATGAAACGGGCCGAATCGCCAAAATCGCGAAAAGTGTTGATGACCGACACGTAAACGCACCCTGTGGTTCGTTAATCGGGAAATCACCGACCCCAAAACAGTGAGTAATAGTCCATGAAACGGGCCGAATCGCCAAAATCGCGAAAGTGTTGATGACCGACACGTAAACGCACCCCTGTGGTTCGTTAATCGGGAAATCACCGGGACCCCAAAACAAAGAGTAATAGTCCATGAACGGGCCGAATCGCCAAAATCGCGAAAAGTTGATGATCGACACGTAAACGCACCCTGTGGTTCGTTAATCGGGAAATCACCGGGACCCCAAAACAGTGAGTAATAGTCCATGAAACGGGCCGAATCGCCAAAATCGCGAAAGTGTTGATGACCGACACGTAAACGCACCCCTGTGGTTCGTTAATCGGGAAATCACCGGACCCCAAAACAGTGAGTAATAGTCCATGAAACGGGCCGAATCGCCAAAATCGCGAAAGTGTTGATGATCGACACGTAAACGCACCCTGTGGTTCGTTAATCGGGAAATCACCGGGACCCCAAAACAGTGAGTAATAGTCCATGAAACGGGCCGAATCGCCAAAATCGCGAAAGTGTTGATGACCGACACGTAAACGCACCCTGTGGTTCGTTAATCGGGAAATCACCGGGACCCCAAAACAGTGAGTAATAGTCCATGAAACGGGCCGAAAATCGCCAAAATCGCGAAAGTGTTGATGACCGACACGTAAACGCACCCTGTGGTTCGTTAATCGGGAAATCACCGGGACCCCAAAACAAAGGAGTAATAGTCCATGAAACGGGCCGAATCGCCAAAATCGCGAAAAGTTGATGATCGACACGTAAACGCACCCTGTGGTTCGTTAATCGGGAAATCACCGGGACCCCAAAACAGTGAGTAATAGTCCATGAAACGGGCCGAATCGCCAAAATCGCGAAAAGTTGATGATCGACACGTAAACGCACCCTGTGGTTCGTTAATCGGGAAATCACCGGGACCCCAAAACAGTGAGTAATAGTCCATGAAACGGGCCGAATCGCCAAAATCGCGAAAGTGTTGATGATCGACACGTAAACGCACCCTGTGGTTCGTTAATCGGGAAATCACCGGACCCCAAAACAAGTGAGTAATAGTCCATGAAACGGGCCGAATCGCCAAAATCGCGAAATAGTGTTGATGACGACACGTACGTAACGCACCCTGTGGTTCGTTAATCGGGAAATCACTAGGAACCAAAACAGTGAGTAATAGACCCCAAAACAGTGAGTAATAGTCCATGAAACGGGCCGAATCGCCAAAATCGCGAAAAGTTGATGACCGACACGTAAACGCACCCTGTGGTTCGTTAATCGGGAAATCACCGTACCCCAAAACAGTGAGTAATAGTCCATGAAACGGGCCGAATCGCCAAAATCGCGAAAGTGTTGATGACCGACACGTAAACGCACCCTGTGGTTCGTTAATCGGGAAATCACCGGGACCCCAAAACAGTGAGTAATAGTCCATGAAACGGGCCGAATCGCCAAAATCGCGAAAAGTTGATGATCGACACGTAAACGCACCCTGTGGTTCGTTAATCGGGAAATCACCGGGACCCCAAAACAGTGAGTAATAGTCCATGAAACGGGCCGAATCGCCAAAATCGCGAAAGTGTTGATGACCGACACGTAAACGCACCCTGTGGTTCGTTAATCGGGAAATCACCGACCCCAAAACAAAGTGAGTAATAGTCCATGAAACGGGCCGAATCGCCAAAATCGCGAAAAGTTGATGACCGACACGTAAACGCACCCTGTGGTTCGTTAATCGGGAAATCACCGGGACCCCAAAACAGTGAGTAATAGTCCATGAAACGGGCCGAAATCGCCAAAATCGCGAAAAGTTGATGACCGACACGTAAACGCACCCACCCTGTGGTTCGTTAATCGGGAAATCACCGGACCCCAAAACAGTGAGTAATAGTCCATGAAACGGGCCGAATCGCCAAAATCGCGAAAAGTGTTGATGACCGACACGTAAACGCACCCTGGTTCGTTAATCGGGAAATCACCGGGACCCCAAAACAAAGAGTAATAGTCCATGAAACGGGCCGAATCGCCAAAATCGCGAAAGTGTTGATGACCGACACGTAAACGCACCCTGTGGTTCGTTAATCGGGAAATCACCGGGACCCCAAAACAGTGAGTAATAGTCCATGAAACGGGCCGAAATCGCCAAAATCGCGAAAGTGTTGATGACCGACACGTAAACGCACCCTGTGGTTCGTTAATCGGGAAATCACCGACCCCAAAACAGTGAGTAATAGTCTGAAACGGGCCGAATCGCCAAAATCGCGAAAAGTTGATGATCGACACGTAAACGCACCCTGTGGTTCGTTAATCGGGAAATCACCGGACCCCAAAACAGTGAGTAATAGTCCATGAAACGGGCCGAATCGCCAAAATCGCGAAAAGTTGATGACCGACACGTAAACGCACCCTGTGGTTCGTTAATCGGGAAATCACCGACCCCAAAACAGTGAGTAATAGTCCATGAAACGGCCGAATCGCCAAAATCGCGAAAAGTGTTGATGACCGACACGTAAACGCACCCTGTGGTTCGTTAATCGGGAAATCACCGGACCCCAAAACAAAGAGTAATAGTCCATGAAACGGGCCGAATCGCCAAAATCGCGAAAAGTTGATGACCGACACGTAAACGCACCCTGTGGTTCGTTAATCGGGAAATCACCGGGACCCCAAAACAGTGAGTAATAGTCCATGAAACGGGCCGAATCGCCAAAATCGCGAAAAGTTGATGACCGACACGTAAACGCACCCTGTGGTTCGTTAATCGGGAAATCACCGGGACCCCAAAACAGTGAGTAATAGTCCATGAAACGGGCCGAATCGCCAAAATCGCGAAAGTGTTGACGATCGACACGTAAACGCACCCTGTGGTTCGTTAATCGGGAAATCACCGGGACCCCAAAACAGTGAGTAATAGTCCATGAAACGGGCCGAATCGCCAAAATCGCGAAAAGTTGATGACCGACACGTAAACGCACCCTGTGGTTCGTTAATCGGGAAATCACCGGACCCCAAAACAGTGAGTAATAGTCCATGAAACGGGCCGAATCGCCAAAATCGCGAAAAGTTGATGATCGACACGTAAACGCACCCTGTGGTTCGTTAATCGGGAAATCACCGGGACCCCAAAACAGTGAGTAATAGTCCATGAAACGGGCCGAAATCGCCAAAATCGCGAAAAGTGTTGATGACCGACACGTAAACGCACCCTGTGGTTCGTTAATCGTGGAAATCACCGGACCCCAAAACAGTGAGTAATAGTCCATGAAACGGGCCGAATCGCCAAAATCGCGAAAAGTTGATGATCGACACGTAAACGCACCCTGTGGTTCGTTAATCGGGAAATCACCGGGACCCCAAAACAGTGAGTAATAGTCCATGAAACGGGCCGAATCGCCAAAATCGCGAAAGTGTTGATGACCGACACGTAAACGCACCCTGTGGTTCGTTAATCGGGGAAATCACCGGACCCCAAAACAGTGAGTAATAGTCCATGAAACGGGCCGAATCGCCAAAATCGAAAAGTTGATGACCGACACGTAAACGCACCCTGTGGTTCGTTAATCGGGAAATCACCGGACCCCAAAACAGTGAGTAATAGTCCATGAAACGGGCCGAATCGCCAAAATCGCGAAAAGTTGATGACCGACACGTAAACGCACCCTGTGGTTCGTTAATCGGGGAAATCACCGGACCCCAAAACAGTGAGTAATAGTCCATGAAACGGGCCGAATCGCCAAAATCGAAAGTGTTGATGATCGACACGTAAACGCACCCTGTGGTTCGTTAATCGGGAAATCACCGGGACCCCAAAACAGTGAGTAATAGTCCATGAAACGGGCCGAATCGCCAAAATCGCGAAAATGTTGACGATCGACACGTAAACGCACCCAAAATGTGGTTCGTTAATCGGGAAATCACCGGACCCCAAAACAGTGAGTAATAGTCCATGAAACGGGCCGAATCGCCAAAATCGCGAAAGTGTTGATGACCGACACGTAAACGCACCCTGTGGTTCGTTAATCGGGAAATCACCGGGACCCCAAAACAGTGAGTAATAGTCCATGAAACGGGCCGAATCGCCAAAATCGCGAAAAGTGTTGATGACCGACACGTAAACGCACCCTGTGGTTCGTTAATCGGGAAATCACCGGACCCCAAAACAGTGAGTAATAGTCCATGAAACGGGCCGAATCGCCAAAATCGCGAAAAGTTGATGATCGACACGTAAACGCACCCCTGTGGTTCGTTAATCGGGAAATCACCGACCCCAAAACAGTGAGTAATAGTCCATGAAACGGGCCGAATCGCCAAAATCGCGAAAGTGTTGATGACCGACACGTAAACGCACCCTGTGGTTCGTTAATCGGGAAATCACCGGGACCCCAAAACAGTGAGTAATAGTCCATGAAACGGGCCGAATCGCCAAAATCGCGAAAAGTTGATGACCGACACGTAAACGCACCCTGTGGTTCGTTAATCGGGAAATCACCGGTACCCCAAAACAGTGAGTAATAGTCCATGAAACGGGCCGAATCGCCAAAATCGCGAAAAACAGTTGATGATCGACACGTAAACGCACCCTGTGGTTCGTTAATCGGGGAAATCACCGGGACCCCAAAACAGTGAGTAATAGTCCATGAAACGGGCCGAATCGCCAAAATCGCGAAAAGTTGATGATCGACACGTAAACGCACCCTGTGGTTCGTTAATCGGGAAATCACCGGACCCCAAAACAAAGTGAGTAATAGTCCATGAAACGGGCCGAATCGCCAAAATCGCGAAAGTGTTGATGACCGACACGTAAACGCACCCTGTGGTTCGTTAATCGGGAAATCACCGGACCCCAAAACAGTGAGTAATAGTCCATGAAACGGGCCGAATCGCCAAAATCGCGAAAGTGTTGATGACCGACACGTAAACGCACCCTGTGGTTCGTTAATCGGGAAATCACCGGGACCCCAAAACAGTGAGTAATAGTCCATGAAACGGGCCGAATCGCCAAAATCGCGAAAAGTGTGATGACCGACACGTAAACGCACCCTGTGGTTCGTTAATCGGGAAATCACCGTCCATGGACCCCAAAACAGTGAGTAATAGTCCATGAAACGGGCCGAAATCGCCAAAATCGCGAAAATCGCGAAATGATGACCGACACGTAAACGCACCCTGTGGTTCGTTAATCGGGAAATCACCGGGACCCCAAAACAGTGAGTAATAGTCCATGAAACGGGCCGAATCGCCAAAATCGCGAAAGTGTTGATGATCGACACGTAAACGCACCCTGTGGTTCGTTAATCGGGAAATCACCGGGACCCCAAAACAAAAAGGAGTAATAGTCCATGAAACGGGCCGAATCGCCAAAATCGCGAAAAGTTGATGATCGACACGTAAACGCACCCTGTGGTTCGTTAATCGGGAAATCACCGGGACCCCAAAACAGTGAGTAATAGTCCATGAAACGGGCCGAATCGCCAAAATCGCGAAAAGTTGACGACCGACACGTAAACGCACCCTGTGGTTCGTTAATCGGGAAATCACCGGGACCCCAAAACAGTGAGTAATAGTCCATGAAACGGGCCGAATCGCCAAAATCGCGAAAGTGTTGATGACCGACACGTAAACGCACCCCTGTGGTTCGTTAATCGGGAAATCACCGGGACCCCAAAACAGTGAGTAATAGTCCATGAAACGGGCCGAATCGCCAAAATCGCGAAAGTGTTGATGACCGACACGTAAACGCACCCCTGTGGTTCGTTAATCGGGAAATCACCGGACCCCAAAACAGTGAGTAATAGTCCATGAAACGGGCCGAATCGCCAAAATCGCGAAAAGTTGATGATCGACACGTAAACGCACCCTGGGTTCGTTAATCGGGAAATCACCGGACCCCAAAACAGTGAGTAATAGTCCATGAAACGGGCCGAATCGCCAAAATCGCGAAAAGTTGATGACCGACACGTAAACGCACCCTGTGGTTCGTTAATCGGGGAAATCACCGGGACCCCAAAACAGTGAGTAATAGTCCATGAAACGGGCCGAATCGCCAAAATCGCGAAAGTGTTGATGACCGACACGTAAACGCACCCTGTGGTTCGTTAATCGGGAAATCACCGGGACCCCAAAACAAAGTGAGTAATAGTCCATGAAACGGGCCGAATCGCCAAAATCGCGAAAAGTTGATGATCGACACGTAAACGCACCCTGTGGTTCGTTAATCGGGAAATCACCGGGACCCCAAAACAGAGAGTAATAGTCCATGAAACGGGCCGAATCGCCAAAATCGCGAAAAGTGTGAATGATCGACACGTAAACGCACCCACGTGCACCCTGTGGTTCGTTAATCGGGAAATCACCGGACCCCAAAACAGTGAGTAATAGTCCATGAAACGGGCCGAATCGCCAAAATCGCGAAAAGTTGATGACCGACACGTAAACGCACCCTGTGGTTCGTTAATCGGGAAATCACCGGGACCCCAAAACAGTGAGTAATAGTCCATGAAACGGGCCGAATCGCCAAAATCGCGAAAAGTTGATGATCGACACGTAAACGCACCCTGTGGTTCGTTAATCGGGAAATCACCGGGACCCCAAAACAGTGAGTAATAGTCCATGAAACGGGCCGAATCGCCAAAATCGCGAAAGTGTTGATGACCGACACGTAAACGCACCCTGTGGTTCGTTAATCGGGAAATCACCGACCCCCAAAACAGTGAGTAATAGTCCATGAAACGGGCCGAATCGCCAAAATCGCGAAAAGTGAAAGTGTTGAACAGTGGTTCGACGAAAATCGACACGTAAGTCCACGCACCAAAATCGCGTGTGGTTCGTTAATCGGGAAATCACCGGACCCCAAAACAGTGAGTAATAGTCCATGAAACGGGCCGAATCGCCAAAATCGCGAAAGTGTTGATGACCGACACGTAAACGCACCCTGTGGTTCGTTAATCGGGAAATCACCGGGACCCCAAAACAAAGAGTAATAGTCCATGAAACGGGCCGAATCGCCAAAATCGCGAAAAGTTGATGACCGACACGTAAACGCACCCTGTGGTTCGTTAATCGGGAAATCACCGACCCCAAAACAAAGAGTAATAGTCCATGAAACGGGCCGAATCGCCAAAATCGCGAAAAGTTGATGATCGACACGTAAACGCACCCTGTGGTTCGTTAATCGGGAAATCACCGGGACCCCAAAACAGTGAGTAATAGTCCATGAAACGGGCCGAATCGCCAAAATCGCGAAAGTGTTGATGACCGACACGTAAACGCACCCGCACCTGTGGTTCGTTAATCGGGAAATCACCGGGACCCCAAAACAGTGAGTAATAGTCCATGAAACGGGCCGAATCGCCAAAATCGCGAAAAGTGTTGATGACCGACACGTAAACGCACCCTGTGGTTCGTTAATCGGGAAATCACCGGGACCCCAAAACAAAGGAGTAATAGTCCATGAAACGGGCCGAATCGCCAAAATCGCGAAAAGTTGATGATCGACACGTAAACGCACCCTGTGGTTCGTTAATCGGGAAATCACCGGGACCCCAAAAATAGTGAGTAATAGTCCATGAAACGGGCCGAATCGCCAAAATCGCGAAAAACGTGTTGATGACGACACGTTGAACGCACGTAAACGCACCTGTGGTTCGTTAATCGGGAAATCACCGACCCCAAAACAGTGAGTAATAGTCCATGAAACGGGCCGAATCGCCAAAATCGCGAAAAGTTGATGACCGACACGTAAACGCACCCTGTGGTTCGTTAATCGGGAAATCACCGGGACCCCAAAACAGTGAGTAATAGTCCATGAAACGGGCCGAATCGCCAAAATCGCGAAAAGTGTTGATGATCGACACGTAAACGCACCCCTGGTTCGTTAATCGGGAAATCACCGGGACCCCAAACAGTGAGTAATAGTCCATGAAACGGGCCGAATCGCCAAAATCGCGAAAGTGTTGATGACCGACACGTAAACGCACCCTGTGGTTCGTTAATCGGGAAATCACCGGACCCCAAAACAGTGAGTAATAGTCCATGAAACGGGCCGAATCGCCAAAATCGCGAAAAGTTGATGATCGACACGTAAACGCACCCCTGTGGTTCGTTAATCGGGAAAATCACCGGACCCCAAAACAGTGAGTAATAGTCCATGAAACGGGCCAATCGCCAAACGCCAAAAATCACGACCCCAAAACAGTGAGTAATAGTCCATGAAACGGGCCGAATCGACACGTAAACGCACACGTAAACGCACCCTGTGGTTCGTTAATCGGGAAATCACCGGACCCCAAAACAGTGAGTAATAGTCCATGAAACGGGCCGAATCGCCAAAATCGCGAAAGTGTTGATGACCGACACGTAAACGCACCCTGTGGTTCGTTAATCGGGAAATCACCGGGACCCCAAAACAGTGAGTAATAGTCCATGAAACGGGCCGAATCGCCAAAATCGCGAAAAGTTGATGACCGACACGTAAACGCACCCTGTGGTTCGTTAATCGTGGAAATCACCGGACCCCAAAACAAAGAGTAATAGTCCATGAAACGGCCAAAATCCGAATCGCCAAAACCCTCGCGAAAATGTTGATGACCGACACGTAAACGCACCGCACCTGTGGTTCGTTAATCGGGAAATCACCGGGACCCCAAAACAGTGAGTAATAGTCCATGAAACGGGCCGAATCGCCAAAATCGCGAAAGTGTTGATGATCGACACGTAAACGCACCCTGTGGTTCGTTAATCGGGAAATCACCGTACCCCAAAACAAAGAGTAATAGTCCATGAAACGGGCCGAATCGCCAAAATCGCGAAAGTGTTGATGACCGACACGTAAACGCACCCCTGTGGTTCGTTAATCGGGGAAATCACCGTACCCCAAAACAGTGAGTAATAGTCCATGAAACGGGCCGAATCGCCAAAATCGCGAAAAGTTGATGATCGACACGTAAACGCACCCTGTGGTTCGTTAATCGGGAAATCACCGGTCCATGACCCCAAAACAGTGAGTAATAGTCCATGAAACGGGCCGAATCGCCAAAATCGCGAAAAACAGTGTTGATGACCGACACGTAAACGCACCCTGTGGTTCGTTAATCGGGAAATCACCGGGACCCCAAAACAGTGAGTAATAGTCCATGAAACGGGCCGAATCGCCAAAATCGCGAAAAGTTGATGACCGACACGTAAACGCACCCTGTGGTTCGTTAATCGGGAAATCACCGGGACCCCAAAACAGTGAGTAATAGTCCATGAAACGGGCCGAATCGCCAAAATCGCGAAAAGTTGATGATCGACACGTAAACGCACCCTGTGGTTCGTTAATCGGGAAATCACCGGGACCCCAAAACAAAGTGAGTAATAGTCCATGAAACGGGCCGAATCGCCAAAATCGCGAAAGTGTTGATGACCGACACGTAAACGCACCCTGTGGTTCGTTAATCGGGAAATCACCGGACCCCAAAACAGTGAGTAATAGTCCATGAAACGGGCCGAATCGCCAAAATCGCGAAAAGTTGATGACCGACACGTAAACGCACCCTGTGGTTCGTTAATCGGGAAATCACCGGACCCCAAAACAGTGAGTAATAGTCCATGAAACGGGCCGAATCGCCAAAATCGCGAAAGTGTTGATGACCGACACGTAAACGCACCCCAGGTTCGTTAATCGGGAAATCACCGGGACCCCAAAACAGTGAGTAATAGTCCATGAAACGGGCCGAATCGCCAAAATCGCGAAAGTGTTGATGACCGACACGTAAACGCACCCTGTGGTTCGTTAATCGGGAAATCACCGGACCCCAAAACAGTGAGTAATAGTCCATGAAACGGGCCGAATCGCCAAAATCGCGAAAGTGTTGATGACCGACACGTAAACGCACCCTGTGGTTCGTTAATCGGGAAATCACCGACCCCAAAACAGTGAGTAATAGTCCATGAAACGGGCCGAATCGCCAAAATCGCGAAAAGTTGATGACCGACACGTAAACGCACCCGTGCACCCTGTGGTTCGTTAATCGGGAAATCACCGGACCCCAAAACAGTGAGTAATAGTCCATGAAACGGGCCGAATCGCCAAAATCGCGAAAAGTTGATGACGACACGTAAACGCACCCTGTGGTTCGTTAATCGGGAAATCACCGGGACCCCAAAACAAAGTGAGTAATAGTCCATGAAACGGGCCGAATCGCCAAAATCGCGAAAAGTTGATGACCGACACGTAAACGCACCCTGTGGTTCGTTAATCGGGAAATCACCGGGACCCCAAAACAGTGAGTAATAGTCCATGAAACGGGCCGAATCGCCAAAATCGCGAAAAGTTGATGACCGACACGTAAACGCACCCCTGGTTCGTTAATCGTGGAAATCACCGGGACCCCAAAACAAAGTGAGTAATAGTCCATGAAACGGGCCGAAATCGCCAAAATCGCGAAAAGTGTTGACGACCGACACGTAAACGCACCCGCACCCCTGTGGTTCGTTAATCGGGAAATCACCGACCCCAAAACAGTGAGTAATAGTCCATGAAACGGGCCGAATCGCCAAAATCGCGAAAAGTTGATGACCGACACGTAAACGCACCCCTGTGGTTCGTTAATCGGGAAATCACCGGGACCCCAAAACAAAGTGAGTAATAGTCCATGAAACGGGCCGAATCGCCAAAATCGCGAAAAGTTGATGACCGACACGTAAACGCACCCTGTGGTTCGTTAATCGGGAAATCACCGGGACCCCAAAACAGTGAGTAATAGTCCATGAAACGGGCCGAATCGCCAAAATCGCGAAAAGTGTTGATGATCGACACGTAAACGCACCCTGTGGTTCGTTAATCGGGAAATCACCGGGACCCCAAAACAGTGAGTAATAGTCCATGAAACGGGCCAACGGGCCGAATCGCCAAAATCGCGAAAGTGTTGATGACCGACACGTAAACGCACCCTGTGGTTCGTTAATCGGGAAATCACCGGGACCCCAAAACAGTGAGTAATAGTCCATGAAACGGGCCGAATCGCCAAAATCGCGAAAAGTTGATGACCGACACGTAAACGCACCCGCACCCTGGGTTCGTTAATCGGGAAATCACCGGGACCCCAAAACAGTGAGTAATAGTCCATGAAACGGGCCGAATCGCCAAAATCGCGAAAAGTTGATGACCGACACGTAAACGCACCCTGTGGTTCGTTAATCGGGAAATCACCGGGACCCCAAAACAGTGAGTAATAGTCCATGAAACGGGCCGAATCGCCAAAATCGCGAAAAGTTGATGACCGACACGTAAACGCACCCTGGGTTCGTTAATCGGGAAATCACCGGGACCCCAAAACAAAGAGTAATAGTCCATGAAACGGGCCAAAATCGCCAAAATCGCGAAAAGTGTTGATGACCGACACGTAAACGCACCCATGAAACGGGCCGAATCGGTTCGTTAATCGGGAAATCACCGGACCCCAAAACAGTGAGTAATAGTCCATGAAACGGGCCGAATCGCCAAAATCGCGAAAAGTGTTGATGACCGACACGTAAACGCACCCTGTGGTTCGTTAATCGGGAAATCACCGACCCCAAAACAGTGAGTAATAGTCCATGAAACGGGCCGAATCGCCAAAATCGCGAAAGTGTTGATGATCGACACGTAAACGCACCCTGTGGTTCGTTAATCGGGAAATCACCGGACCCCAAAACAAAGTGAGTAATAGTCCATGAAACGGGCCGAATCGCCAAAATCGCGAAAAGTTGATGATCGACACGTAAACGCACCCTGTGGTTCGTTAATCGTGGAAATCACCGGGACCCCAAAACAGTGAGTAATAGTCCATGAAACGGGCCGAATCGCCAAAATCGCGAAAGTGTTGATGACCGACACGTAAACGCACCCTGTGGTTCGTTAATCGGGAAATCACCGTACCCCAAAACAGTGAGTAATAGTCCATGAAACGGGCCGAATCGCCAAAATCGCGAAAAGTTGATGACCGACACGTAAACGCACCCCTGTGGTTCGTTAATCGGGAAATCACCGGACCCCAAAACAGTGAGTAATAGTCCATGAAACGGGCCGAATCGCCAAAATCGCGAAAAGTTGATGACCGACACGTAAACGCACCCTGTGGTTCGTTAATCGTCGAAATCACCCCGACCCCAAAACAGTGAGTAATAGTCCATGAAACGGGCCGAATCGCCAAAATCGCGAAAGTGTTGATGACCGACACGTAAACGCACCCTGTGGTTCGTTAATCGGGAAATCACCGGTAATAGTCCACCCCAAAAACAAAGTGAGTAATAGTCCATGAAACGGGCCAAATCGCCAAAATCGCGAAAAGTTGATGATCGACACGTAAACGCACCCTGTGGTTCGTTAATCGTGGAAATCACCGGGACCCCAAAACAAAGTGAGTAATAGTCCATGAAACGGGCCGAATCGCCAAAATCGCGAAAGTGTTGATGACCGACACGTAAACGCACCCTGTGGTTCGTTAATCGGGAAATCACCGGGACCCCAAAACAGTGAGTAATAGTCCATGAAACGGGCCGAAATCGCCAAAATCGCGAAAAGTGTTGATGACCGACACGTAAACGCACCCTGTGGTTCGTTAATCGGGAAATCACCGGGACCCCAAAACAGTGAGTAATAGTCCATGAAACGGGCCGAATCGCCAAAATCGCGAAAGTGTTGATGATCGACACGTAAACGCACCCTGTGGTTCGTTAATCGGGAAATCACCGGGACCCCAAAACAGTGAGTAATAGTCCATGAAACGGGCCGAATCGCCAAAATCGCGAAAGTGTTGATGACCGACACGTAAACGCACCCCCTGTGGTTCGTTAATCGGGAAATCACCGGACCCCAAAACAGTGAGTAATAGTCCATGAAACGGGCCGAATCGCCAAAATCGCGAAAAGTTGATGACCGACACGTAAACGCACCCTGTGGTTCGAAATCACGACACGAAACGGGCCGAATCGCCAAACGCACCCCGGTTTGGTTAATCGGGAAATCACCGGGACCCCAAAACAGTGAGTAATAGTCCATGAAACGGGCCGAATCGCCAAAATGCGAAAGTGTTGATGACCGACACGTAAACGCACCCTGTGGTTCGTTAATCGTGGAAATCACCGGACCCCAAAACAGTGAGTAATAGTCCATGAAACGGGCCGAATCGCCAAAATCGCGAAAAGTTGATGATCGACACGTAAACGCACCCCTGGTTCGTTAATCGGGAAATCACCGGGACCCCAAAACAGTGAGTAATAGTCCATGAAACGGGCCGAATCGCCAAAATCGCGAAAGTGTTGATGACCGACACGTAAACGCACCCTGTGGTTCGTTAATCGGGAAATCACCGGGACCCCAAAACAAAGTGAGTAATAGTCCATGAAACGGGCCGAATCGCCAAAATCGCGAAAAGTTGATGATCGACACGTAAACGCACCCTGTGGTTCGTTAATCGGGAAATCACCGACCCCAAAACAGTGAGTAATAGTCCATGAAACGGGCCGAATCGCCAAAATCGCGAAAAGTGTTGATGACCGACACGTAAACGCACCCTGTGGTTCGTTAATCGGGAAATCACCGGACCCCAAAACAGTGAGTAATAGTCCATGAAACGGGCCGAAATCGCCAAAATCGCGAAAAGTTGATGACCGACACGTAAACGCACCCTGTGGTTCGTTAATCGGGAAATCACCGGACCCCAAAACAAAGTGAGTAATAGTCCATGAAACGGGCCGAATCGCCAAAATCGCGAAAGTGTTGATGACCGACACGTAAACGCACCCTGTGGGTTCGTTAATCGGGAAATCACCGGACCCCAAAACAGTGAGTAATAGTCCATGAAACGGGCCGAATCGCCAAAATCGCGAAAGTGTTGATGACCGACACGTAAACGCACCCTGTGGTTCGTTAATCGGGAAATCACCGACCCCAAAACAGTGAGTAATAGTCCATGAAACGGGCCGAATCGCCAAAATCGCGAAAAGTTGATGACCGACACGTAAACGCACCCTGTGGTTCGTTAATCGGGAAATCACCGGGACCCCAAAACAGTGAGTAATAGTCCATGAAACGGGCCGAATCGCCAAAATTGCGAAAAGTTGATGACCGACACGTAAACGCACCCTGTGGTTCGTTAATCGTGGAAATCACCCGGACCCCAAAAAAGTGAGTAATAGTCCATGAAACGGGCCGAATCGCCAAAATCGCGAAAAGTTGACGACCGACACGTAAACGCACCTGTGGTTCGTTAATCGGGAAATCACCGTACCCCAAAACAGTGAGTAATAGTCCATGAAACGGGCCGAATCGCCAAAATCGCGAAAAGTTGATGATCGACACGTAAACGCACCCTGTGGTTCGTTAATCGGGAAATCACCGGGACCCCAAAACAAAGTGAGTAATAGTCCATGAAACGGGCCGAATCGCCAAAATCGCGAAAGTGTTGATGACCGACACGTAAACGCACCGGGCTGTGGTTCGTTAATCGGGAAATCACCGGACCCCAAAACAAAGAGTAATAGTCCATGAAACGGGCCGAATCGCCAAAATCGCGAAAAGTTGATGATCGACACGTAAACGCACCCTGTGGTTCGTTAATCGGGAAATCACCGGACCCCAAAACAGTGAGTAATAGTCCATGAAACGGGCCGAAATCGCCAAAATCGCGAAAAGCCGTTGATGATCGACACGTAAACGCACCCTGTGGTTCGTTAATCGGGAAATCACCGGGACCCCAAAACAGTGAGTAATAGTCCATGAAACGGGCCAGAATCGCCAAAATCGCGTGTTGATGACGACACGAAACGCACCCTGTGGTTCGTTAATCGGGAAATCACCGTACCCCAAAACAAAGGAGTAATAGTCCATGAAACGGGCCGAATCGCCAAAATCGCGAAAAGTTGATGACCGACACGTAAACGCACACCCTGTGGTTCGTTAATCGGGAAATCACCGGGACCCCAAAACAGTGAGTAATAGTCCATGAAACGGGCCGAATCGCCAAAATCGCGAAAAGTGTGATGACTGACACGTAAACGCACCCCATGGTTCGTTAATCGTGGAAATCACTATGGGACCCCAAAACAGTGAGTAATAGTCCATGAAACGGGCCAGAATCGCCAAAATCGCGAAACGTAAACGCACTGTGTTGATCACCGACACGTAAACGCACCCATGTGGTTCGTTAATCGGGAAATCACCGTACCCCAAAACAGTGAGTAATAGTCCATGAAACGGGCCGAATCGCCAAAATCGCGAAAAAGTGTTGATGACGACACGTAAACGCACCCAGTGGTTCGTTAATCGGGAAATCACCGGGACCCCAAAACAGTGAGTAATAGTCCATGAAACGGGCCGAAATCGCCAAAATCGCGAAAAGTTGATGACCGACACGTAAACGCACCCCTGTGGTTCGTTAATCGTGGAAATCACCGGACCCCAAAACAGTGAGTAATAGTCCATGAAACGGGCCGAATCGCCAAAATCGCGAAAGTTGATGATCGACACGTAAACGCACCCTGTGGTTCGTTAATCGGAAATCATCAAATCACCATGACCCCAAAAAAGTGAGTAATAGTCCATGAAACGGGCCGAATCGCCAAAATCGCGAAAAATGTCCATGATCGACCGACGAAACGCACCCTGTGGTTCGTTAATCGGGGAAATCACCGGGACCCCAAAACAGTGAGTAATAGTCCATGAAACGGGCCGAATCGCCAAAATCGCGAAAGTGTTGATGACCGACACGTAAACGCACCCTGTGGTTCGTTAATCGGGAAATCACCGGGACCCCAAAACAGTGAGTAATAGTCCATGAAACGGGCCGAATCGCCAAAATCGCGAAAAGTGTTGATGACCGACACGTAAACGCACCCTGTGGTTCGTTAATCGGGAAATCACCGGGACCCCAAAACAGTGAGTAATAGTCCATGAAACGGCCGAATCGCCAAAATCGCGAAAAGTTGATGATCGACACGTAAACGCACCCCTGTGGTTCGTTAATCGGGAAATCACCGTACCCCAAAACAGTGAGTAATAGTCCATGAAACGGGCCAGAATCGCCAAAATCGCGAAAGTTGACCGACACACGACCGACACGAAATCACGCACCCAGTGGTTCGTTAATCGGGAAATCACCGGTTGACCCCAAAACAGTGAGTAATAGTCCATGAAACGGGCCGTCCAATCGCCAAAATCGCGAAAAGTGTTGATGATCGACACGTAAACGCACCCTGGGTTCGTTAATCGGGAAATCACCGGACCCCAAAACAGTGAGTAATAGTCCATGAAACGGGCCGAATCGCCAAAATCGCGAAAAGTGATGACCGACACGTAAACGCACCCTGTGGTTCGTTAATCGTGGAAATCACCGGGACCCCAAAACAGTGAGTAATAGTCCATGAACGGGCCGAATCGCCAAAATCGCGAGTGTTGATGACCGACACGTAAACGCACCCTGTGGTTCGTTAATCGGGAAATCACCGGACCCCAAAACAGTGAGTAATAGTCCATGAAACGGGCCGAATCGCCAAAATCGCGAAAAGTTGATGACCGACACGTAAACGCACCCTGTGGTTCGTTAATCGGGAAATCACCGGACCCCAAAACAGTGAGTAATAGTCCATGAAACGGGCCGAAATCGCCAAAATGCGAAAGTTGATGATGACACGACACGTAAACGCACCCTGTGGTTCGTTAATCGGGATCACACCGGGACCCCAAAACAGTGAGTAATAGTCCATGAAACGGGCCGAATCGCCAAAATCGCGAAAAGTTGATGATCGACACGATAAACGCACCACCTGTGGTTCGTTAATCGGGAAATCACCGAGACCCCAAAACAAAGTGAGTAATAGTCCATGAAACGGGCCGAATCGCCAAAATCGCGAAAAGTGTTGATGACCGACACGTAAACGCACCCTGTGGTTCGTTAATCGTGGAAATCACCGGGACCCCAAAACAGTGAGTAATAGTCCATGAAACGGGCCGAATCGCCAAAATCGCGAAAGTGTTGATGACCGACACGTAAACGCACCCTGTGGTTCGTTAATCGGGAAATCACCGACCCCAAAACAAAGTGAGTAATAGTCCATGAAACGGGCCGAATCGCCAAAATCGCGAAAAGTTGATGATCGACACGTAAACGCACCCTGTGGTTCGTTAATCGGGAAATCACCGGGACCCCAAAACAGTGAGTAATAGTCCATGAAACGGGCCGAATCGCCAAAATCGCGAAAGTGTTGATGACCGACACGTAAACGCACCCTGTGGTTCGTTAATCGGGAAATCACCGGGACCCCAAAACAGTGAGTAATAGTCCATGAAACGGGCCGAATCGCCAAAATCGCGAAACACGTGATCGGACACGACACGTAAACGCACCGGGCCGAATCGCCAAAATCGCGAAAAGTTGATGACGACACGTAAACGCACCCTGTGTTCGTTAATCGTGGAAATCACCGGACCCCAAAACAGTGAGTAATAGTCCATGAAACGGGCCGAATCGCCAAAATCGCGAAAGTGTTGACGACCGACACGTAAACGCACCCCAAAACAGTGGTTCGTTAATCGGGAAATCACCGGACCCCAAAACAAAATCACCGTGAGTAATAGTCCATGAAACGGGCCGAATCGCCAAAATCGCGAAAAGTTGATGATCGACACGTAAACGCACCCTGTGGTTCGTTAATCGGGAAATCACCGGACCCCAAAACAGTGAGTAATAGTCCATGAAACGGGCCGAATCGCCAAAATCGCGAAAGTGTTGATGACCGACACGTAAACGCACCCTGTGGTTCGTTAATCGGGAAATCACCGGGACCCCAAAACAGTGAGTAATAGTCCATGAAACGGGCCAAAATCGCCAAAATCGAAAAGTTGATGACCGACACGTAAACGCACCCTGGTTCGTTAATCGGGAAATCACCGGGACCCCAAAACAGTGAGTAATAGTCCATGAAACGGGCCGAATCGCCAAAATCGCGAAAAGTTGATGACCGACACTAAAACGCACCCTGTGGTTCGTTAATCGTGGAAATCACCGGGACCCCAAAACAAAGAGTAATAGTCCATGAAACGGGCCGAATCGCCAAAATCGCGAAAGTGTTGATGACCGACACGTAAACGCACCCTGTGGTTCGTTAATCGGGAAATCACCGGGACCCAAAACAGTGAGTAATAGTCCATGAAACGGGCCGAATCGCCAAAATCGCGAAAAGTTGATGATCGACACGTAAACGCACCCTGTGGTTCGTTAATCGTGGAAATCACCGGGACCCCAAAACAGTGAGTAATAGTCCATGAAACGGGCCAGAATCGCCAAAATCGCGAAAAGTGCATGACGACCGACACGTAAACGCACCGAAAAGTTGATGACCGACACGTGGTTCGTTAATCGGGAAATCACCGTACCCCAAAACAGTGAGTAATAGTCCATGAAACGGGCCGAATCGCCAAAATCGCGAAAAGTTGATGACCGACACGTAAACGCACCCCACCCTGTGGTTCGTTAATCGGGAAATCACCGGACCCCAAAACAAAGTGAGTAATAGTCCATGAAACGGGCCGAATCGCCAAAATCGCGAAAGTGTTGATGATCGACACGTAAACGCACCCTGTGGTTCGTTAATCGGGAAATCACCGGGACCCCAAAACAAAGTGAGTAATAGTCCATGAACGGGCCAGAATCGCCAAAATCGCGAAAAGTTGATGACCGACACGTAAACGCACCCTGTGGTTCGTTAATCGGGAAATCACCGGACCCCAAAACAGTGAGTAATAGTCCATGAAACGGGCCGAATCGCCAAAATCGCGAAAAGTTGATGATCGACACGTAAACGCACCCCTGTGGTTCGTTAATCGTGGAAATCACCGGACCCCAAAACAGTGAGTAATAGTCCATGAAACGGGCCAGAATCGCCAAAATCGCGAAAAGTGTTGATGACCGACACGTAAACGCACCCTGTGGTTCGTTAATCGGGAAATCACCGTACCCCAAAACAGTGAGTAATAGTCCATGAAACGGGCCGAATCGCCAAAATCGCGAAAAGTTGATGACCGACACGTAAACGCACCCTGTGGTTCGTTAATCGGGAAATCACCGGGACCCCAAAACAAAGTGAGTAATAGTCCATGAAACGGGCCGAATCGCCAAAATCGCGAAAAGTTGATGACCGACACGTAAACGCACCCTGTGGTTCGTTAATCGGGAAATCACCGGACCCCAAAACAGTGAGTAATAGTCCATGAAACGGGCCGAATCGCCAAAATCGCGAAAAGTTGATGACCGACACGTAAACGCACCCTGTGGTTCGTTAATCGGGAAATCACCGGACCCCAAAACAAAGAGTAATAGTCCATGAAACGGGCCGAAATCGCCAAAATCGCGAAAGTGTTGATGACCGACACGTAAACGCACCCCAAAACAAAGTTCGTTAATCGGGAAATCACCGGGACCCCAAAACAGTGAGTAATAGTCCATGAAACGGGCCGAATCGCCAAAATCGCGAAAAGTTGATGACCGACACGTAAACGCACCCTGTGGTTCGTTAATCGTTAATCGGGAAATCACCGGGACCCCAAAACAGTGAGTAATAGTCCATGAAACGGGCCGAATCGCCAAAATCGCGAAAGTGTTGATGACCGACACGTAAACGCACCCTGTGGTTCGTTAATCGTGGAAATCACCGGGACCCCAAAACAGTGAGTAATAGTCCATGAAACGGGCCGAATCGCCAAAATCGCGAAAAGTTGATGACCGACACGTAAACGCACCCTGTGGTTCGTTAATCGGGAAATCACCGTACCCCAAAACAGTGAGTAATAGTCCATGAAACGGGCCGAAATCGCCAAAACTGCGAAAGTGTTGATGACCGACACGTAAACGCACCCTGTGGTTCGTTAATCGGGAAATCACCGGGACCCCAAAACAGTGAGTAATAGTCCATGAAACGGGCCGAAATCGCCAAAATCGCGAAAAGTGTTGATGACCGACACGTAAACGCACCCTGTGGTTCGTTAATCGGGAAATCACCGGTACCCCAAAACAAAGTGAGTAATAGTCCATGAAACGGGCCGAATCGCGCCAAAATCGCGAAAGTGTTGATGACCGACACGTAAACGCACCCTGTGGTTCGTTAATCGGGAAATCACCGGGACCCCAAACAGTGAGTAATAGTCCATGAAACGGGCCGAATCGCCAAAATCGCGAAAGTGTTGATGACCGACACGTAAACGCACCCTGTGGTTCGTTAATCGGGAAATCACCGGGACCCCAAAACAGTGAGTAATAGTCCATGAAACGGGCCGAATCGCCAAAATCGCGAGTGTTGATGACCGACACGTAAACGCACCCTGTGGTTCGTTAATCGGGAAATCACCGGGACCCAAAACAAAGAGTAATAGTCCATGAAACGGGCCGAATCGCCAAAATCGCGAAAAGTTGATGACCGACACGTAAACGCACCCTGTGGTTCGTTAATCGGGAAATCACCGGGACCCCAAAACAGTGAGTAATAGTCCATGAAACGGGCCGAATCGCCAAAATCGCGAAAAGTTGATGACCGACACGTAAACGCACCCTGTGGTTCGTTAATCGGGAAATCACCGGACCCCAAAACAGTGAGTAATAGTCCATGAACGGGCCGAATCGCCAAAATCGCGAAAGTGTTGATGACCGACACGTAAACGCACCCTGTGGTTCGTTAATCGGGAAATCACCGACCCCAAAACAGTGAGTAATAGTCCATGAAACGGGCCAAATCGCCAAAATCGCGAAAGTGTTGATGACCGACACGTAAACGCACCCTGTGGTTCGTTAATCGGGAAATCACCGTACCCCAAAACAGTGAGTAATAGTCCATGAAACGGCCGAATCGCCAAAATCGCGAAAGTGTTGATGACCGACACGAACGCACACCTGTGGTTCGTTAATCGGGAAATCACCGGACCCCAAAACAGTGAGTAATAGTCCATGAAACGGGCCAGAATCGCCAAAATCGCGAAAAGTTGATGATCGACACGTAAACGCACCTGTGGTTCGTTAATCGGGAAATCACCGGGACCCCAAAACAGTGAGTAATAGTCCATGAACGGGCCAGAATCGCCAAAATCGCGAAAAAGTGTTGATGACCGACACGTAAACGCACCCTGTGGTTCGTTAATCGGGAAATCACCGGACCCCAAAACAAAGTGAGTAATAGTCCATGAAACGGGCCGAAATCGCCAAAATCGCGAAAAGTTGATGACCGACACGTAAACGCACCCTGTGGTTCGTTAATCGGGAAATCACCGGGACCCCAAAACAGTGAGTAATAGTCCATGAAACGGGCCGAATCGCCAAAATCGCGAAAGTGTTGATGACCGACACGTAAACGCACCCTGTGGTTCGTTAATCGTGGAAATCACCGGACCCCAAAACAGTGAGTAATAGTCCATGAAACGGGCCGAATCGCCAAAATCGCGAAAGTGTTGATGATCGACACGTAAACGCACCCTGTGGTTCGTTAATCGTCGGAAATCACCGGGACCCCAAACAGTGAGTAATAGTCCATGAAACGGGCCGAATCGCCAAAACAGTGTTGAGACCGACACGTAAACGCACCATGGTTCGTTAATCGGGAAATCACCGGACCCCAAACAAGTGAGTAATAGTCCATGAAACGGGCCGAATCGCCAAAATCGCGAGTGTTGATGACCGACACGTAAACGCACCCTGTGGTTCGTTAATCGGGAAATCACCCGGACCCCAAAACAAAGTGAGTAATAGTCCATGAAACGGGCCGAATCGCCAAAATCGCGAAAGTTGATGACCGACACGTAAACGCACCCTGTGGTTCGTTAATCGTGGAAATCACCGGGACCCCAAAACAGTGAGTAATAGTCCATGAAACGGGCCGAATCGCCAAAATCGCGAAAAGTTGATGATCGACACGTAAACGCACCCTGTGGTTCGTTAATCGTGGAAATCACCGGGACCCCAAAACAAAGTGAGTAATAGTCCATGAAACGGGCCGAATCGCCAAAATCGCGAAAGTGTTGATGACCGACACGTAAACGCACCCTGTGGTTCGTTAATCGGGAAATCACCGGGACCCCAAAACAGTGAGTAATAGTCCATGAAACGGGCCGAATCGCCAAAATCGCGAAAAGTTGATGACCGACACGTAAACGCACCCTGTGGTTCGTTAATCGGGAAATCACCCGTACCCCAAAACAGTGAGTAATAGTCCATGAAACGGGCCGAATCGCCAAAATCATGAAAAGTTGATGACCGACACGTAAACGCACCCTGTGGTTCGTTAATCGTGGAAATCACCGGACCCCAAAACAAAGAGTAATAGTCCATGAAACGGGCCGAATCGCCAAAATCGCGAAAGTTGATGATCGACACGTAAACGCACCCTGTGGTTCGTTAATCGGGAAATCACCGGGACCCCAAAACAGTGAGTAATAGTCCATGAAACGGGCCGAATCGCCAAAATCGCGAAAGTGTTGATGATCGACACGTAAACGCACCCTGTGGTTCGTTAATCGTGGAAATCACCGGGACCCCAAAACAGTGAGTAATAGTCCATGAAACGGGCCGAATCGCCAAAATCGCGAAAAGTTGATGACCGACACGTAAACGCACCCTGTGGTTCGTTAATCGGAAATCACCGGGACCCCAAAACAGTGAGTAATAGTCCATGAAACGGGCCGAATCGCCAAAATCGCGAAAAGTGCCGATGACCGACACGTAAACGCACCCTGTGGTTCGTTAATCGGGAAATCACCGGACCCCAAAACAAAGAGTAATAGTCCATGAAACGGGCCGAATCGCCAAAATCGCGAAAGTGTTGATGACCGACACGTAAACGCACCCTGTGGTTCGTTAATCGGGAAATCACCGGGACCCCAAAACAGTGAGTAATAGTCCATGAACGGGCCAGAATCGCCAAAATCGCGAAAAGTGATGACCGACACGTAAACGCACCCTGTGGTTCGTTAATCGGGAAATCACCGGGACCCCAAAACAGTGAGTAATAGTCCATGAAACGGGCCGAATCGCCAAAATCGCGAAAGTGTTGATGATCGACACGTAAACGCACCCTGTGGTTCGTTAATCGTGGAAATCACCGGGACCCCAAAACAGTGAGTAATAGTCCATGAAACGGGCCGAAATCGCCAAAATCGCGAAAGTGTTGATGACCGACACGTAAACGCACCCTGTGGTTCGTTAATCGTGGAAATCACCGGACCCCAAAACAGTGAGTAATAGTCCATGAAACGGGCCGAATCGCCAAAATCGCGAAAGTGTTGATGACCGACACGTAAACGCACCCTGTGGTTCGTTAATCGGGAAATCACCGGACCCCAAAACAATGAGTAATAGTCCATGAAACGGCCGAATCGCCAAAATCGCGAAAGTGTTGATGACCGACACGTAAACGCACCCTGTGGTTCGTTAATCGGGGAAATCACCGTACCCCAAAACAAAGGAGTAATAGTCCATGAAACGGGCCGAATCGCCAAAATCGCGAAAAGTGTGATGACCGACACGTAAACGCACCCTGTGGTTCGTTAATCGTGGAAATCACCCGGACCCCAAAACAGTGAGTAATAGTCCATGAAACGGGCCGAAATCGCCAAAATCGCGAAAAGTTGATGATCGACACGTAAACGCACCTGTGGTTCGTTAATCGGGAAATCACCGGGACCCCAAAACAAAGAGTAATAGTCCATGAAACGGGCCGAATCGCCAAAATCGCGAAAAGTTGATGATCGACACGTAAACGCACCCTGTGGTTCGTTAATCGTGGAAATCACCGGACCCCAAAACAGTGAGTAATAGTCCATGAAACGGGCCGAATCGCCAAAATCGCGAAAGTGTTGATGACCGACACGTAAACGCACCCTGTGGTTCGTTAATCGTGGAAATCACCGGGACCCCAAAACAGTGAGTAATAGTCCATGAAACGGGCCGAAATCGCCAAAATCGCGAAAGTGATGATCGACACGTAAACGCACCCTGTGGTTCGTTAATCGGGAAATCACCGGGACCCCAAAACAGTGAGTAATAGTCCATGAAACGGGCCGAATCGCCAAAATCGCGAAAGTGTTGATGATCGACACGTAAACGCACCCCTGTGGTTCGTTAATCGGGAAATCACCGGGACCCCAAAACAGTGAGTAATAGTCCATGAAACGGGCCGAATCGCCAAAATCGCGAAAAGTTGATGACCGACACGTAAACGCACCCCAGGTTCGTTAATCGTGAAAATCACCGGACCCCAAAACAGTGAGTAATAGTCCATGAAACGGGCCGAATCGCCAAAATCGCGAAAAGTTGATGACCGACACGTAAACGCACCCCTGTGGTTCGTTAATCGGGAAATCACCGGACCCCAAAACAGTGAGTAATAGTCCATGAAACGGGCCGAATCGCCAAAATCGCGAAAGTGTTGATGACCGACACGTAAACGCACCCTGTGGTTCGTTAATCGGGAAATCACCGGGACCCCAAAACAGTGAGTAATAGTCCATGAAACGGGCCGAATCGCCAAAATCGCGAAAAGTTGATGACCGACACGTAAACGCACCCTGTGGTTCGTTAATCGTGGAAATCACCGTACCCCAAAACAGTGAGTAATAGTCCATGAAACGGGCCGAAATCGCCAAAATCGCGAAAAGTTGATGACCGACACGTAAACGCACCCTGTGGTTCGTTAATCGGGAAATCACCGGGACCCCAAAACAGTGAGTAATAGTCCATGAAACGGGCCAGAATCGGCCAAAACTGCGAGTGCTGATGACCGACACGTAAACGCACCCCAGGGTTCGTTAATCGGGAAATCACTCTGGCACCCCAAAACAGTGAGTAATAGTCCATGAAACGGGCCAGAATCGCCAAAATCGCGAAAAGTTGATGATCGACACGTAAACGCACCCTGTGGTTCGTTAATCGGGAAATCACCGGACCCCAAAACAGTGAGTAATAGTCCATGAAACGGGCCGAATCGCCAAAATCGCGAAAGTGTTGATGACCGACACGTAAACGCACCCTGTGGTTCGTTAATCGGGAAATCACCGGTACCCCAAAACAGTGAGTAATAGTCCATGAAACGGGCCGAATCGCCAAAATCGCGAAAGTGTTGATGACCGACACGTAAACGCACCCTGGGTTCGTTAATCGTGGAAATCACCGGACCCCAAAACAAAGTGAGTAATAGTCCATGAAACGGGCCGAATCGCCAAAATCGCGAAAGTGTTGATGATCGACACGTAAACGCACCCTGTGGTTCGTTAATCGTGGAAATCACCGACCCCAAAACAGTGAGTAATAGTCCATGAAACGGGCCGAATCGCCAAAATCGCGAAAAGTTGATGACCGACACGTAAACGCACCTGTGGGTTCGTTAATCGGGAAATCACCGTACCCCAAAACAGTGAGTAATAGTCCATGAAACGGGCCGAATCGCCAAAATCGCGAAAGTGTTGATGACCGACACGTAAACGCACCCTGTGGTTCGTTAATCGGGAAATCACCGTACCCCAAAACAGTGAGTAATAGTCCATGAAACGGGCCGAATCGCCAAAATGCGAAAAGTTGATGACCGACACGTAAACGCACCCTGTGGTTCGTTAATCGTGGAAATCACCGGACCCCAAAACAAAGTGAGTAATAGTCCATGAAACGGGCCAGAATCGCCAAAATCGAAAGTGTTGATGACCGACACGTAAACGCACCCTGTGGTTCGTTAATCGGGAAATCACCGGGACCCCAAAACAAAGTGAGTAATAGTCCATGAAACGGGCCGAATCGCCAAAATCGCGAAAGTTGATGATCGACACGTAAACGCACCCCAGTGGTTCGTTAATCGTGGAAATCACCGGACCCCAAAACAGTGAGTAATAGTCCATGAAACGGGCCGAATCGCCAAAACGAAAGTGTTGATGACCGACACGTAAACGCACCCTGTGGTTCGTTAATCGTGGAAATCACCGGGACCCCAAAACAGTGAGTAATAGTCCATGAAACGGGCCGAATCGCCAAAATCGCGAAAGTGTTGATGACCGACACGTAAACGCACCCTGTGGTTCGTTAATCGGGAAATCACCGGGACCCCAAAACAGTGAGTAATAGTCCATGAAACGGGCCGAATCGCCAAAACTCGCGAAGTGTTGATGATCGACACGTAAACGCACCCTGTGGTTCGTTAATCGGGAAATCACCGGGACCCCAAAACAGTGAGTAATAGTCCATGAAACGGGCCGAAATCGCCAAAATGCGAAAGTGTTGATGACCGACACGTAAACGCACCCTGTGGTTCGTTAATCGTGGAAATCACCGGTACCCCAAAACAGTGAGTAATAGTCCATGAAACGGGCCATAATCGCCAAAATCGCGAAAGTGTTGATGATCGACACGTAAACGCACCCTGTGGTTCGTTAATCGGGAAATCACCGGGACCCCAAAACAGTGAGTAATAGTCCATGAAACGGGCCAGAATCGCCAAAATCGCGAAAGTGTGATGACCGACACGTAAACGCACCCCTGTGGTTCGTTAATCGTGGAAATCACCGGACCCCAAAACAGTGAGTAATAGTCCATGAAACGGGCCAAATCGCCAAAATGCGAAAAGTGTTGATGACCGACACGTAAACGCACCCTGTGGTTCGTTAATCGGGAAATCACCGGGACCCCAAAACAATGAGTAATAGTCCATGAAACAAACGGGCCGAAATCGCCAAAATCGCGAAAAGTGTTGATTAGACCGACACGTAACGCACCCATGTGGTTCGTTAATCGGGAAATCACCGGGACCCCAAAACAAAGATTAGAGTAATCCAGCTACTTATCTTTTCTCCAGTAAAATGATTCAAGCATTTCATTTTCAAGTGCAACTTCGCCTATGTTATGCTTGTGTTTGGCCAGAATTTTCAGGTATTGTTATTTCCTTTCTCCCTTCTATAAACTTATAGCATGCATTCATTGTCAGATTAAGACATCCAGAAGACAAGAATAATATATACCCCCTACGTCCCATTTGCATAGTTTATCTTCTCAAATGAGGATAACAATCAAATTTCAACTGAAAATAATATGCACCAGTTGCAACATAGCTAAAGATAATGGAAAAAATGAGGTTTGAAAGTTTAGCTTTATCCTTTGTACTTATAGTTTACCAACTGGTTTTAGTATTTTAACGATGGTCTGAATCTGATATTAGAGCCTGAAAACTGGCAAGATGCACACACTTCTTGTTTTCAAATGCATGCTACTTAGTTACATTCTCTTTTTGAGATCATGCAGAATTACCATGTAAATATATTTGGAAGAAGAGTTTTACTAAGCCAATGCATTATGCGGGGCACAACCATCTGTGTAATTAAAAGGAACAAACACTAAAGGAAAATCAGCAAATGACCTAAAGCTAGAGGTAGCCACCAAGCCCTTTGGCTCCAGCTGCAACTAAATATACCTGTTGTGGTGTTGCCTGAAGGGTCTAACAACAATTGAGCCTGCTAATACTTATGATTGTATTCTTACCAGTTACAAAATTTCTAAAAATTTGTCCAGGCTTAACTATTCATGATGGCTACTATTATAATGACAGGCTATATCTATTCTCACACTAGCGGTGTCCATTTCACATGACAAGAATTTGGTTCTTGAGGAAGCATTCAATCAAAATATGCTTGGGGCATTCCTTGTGGTAAGATCATGTCTCGTTATTCTTATTGCTGATTCCAAAATGGGAACGTATGACTAATAGGACCGAATCGTCAAATTTTAGGAGATATATGTACCTCTTTAAGCGGCCAGTGTAAAGAAACTGATATTTACAATCTTGCAGGAAAATATCATAACTGGTCTAGTAAATCTCTTAGTTGACACGCTTTCGGCCTCTCCCCTCGCCGCCTTCATGATTTTGGTAGCATACACCTTTACTCTATGCATGCTTGCTGGTCTTGCTCAGTTTTCTGGTGTTAGGACAAAATTTTTGGTGAATATGGATTTTGTCCAATTATGTACTTTGTATGTATGGAGCATTTAATCTTGATTTTGAGGAAGACACGTTTGTGTATTGAAACCGAGCTCTTAGGGCCCATATGTGCTCAATTACCAAAGCCCTACCCATTGCAGGTGGTATATGAATCGAGGTGAGTGTTGTTTATTCACACAGTACTCGTGAGATCCCCACTCCGTTTGGCAACATCTACTAATTCAGAACTTAATTTGAAAGCCATATTTTGACCCCGGATGCTTTTGGGATGCTTCTAATAACCAATGAATGTCAAGTGCTCTTTCTTGTTTATATCCTATTTCAATCAGGTCCAAATGGCCCTGAGTTTTTTTGAACACAGTACGGACGCAACCGCTCATATAAACATGTATCACCGGAAATCTTGAAATAAATTTTAAATAAATGTGAGCACCGGGATTTGAATTCTGATGGGCTGAGTATACCACTGCCCTTCTAACCATCCAACCATTGGTTGGTTCGCTTCCCTGAGTTAAGATAAACCGCAAATCGGTTGCTGATCAGGACTAGGTGGGGCCCTGTCCAGGGCCTAGATATTGGCATTGGCTTTTTTATACGAACGCCGTGAATATCTCTTTGTTCCAAGTGGTTTAGAAGCCCTATATCTCACTCATTGTAGCGTTGTAATGTGCTTCAGTCCCGACTTGTCTCCGTTCTCAGACCCCGTTTGAAAGTTGAAACAGAGGAAGATCATAGGAATTTTGGAGAATCAAACTCCTATAGAAAAAAAATCGGACGGTGCAATGTAAAACAAAGGAATGGCTCACCAAGGTTCCTATGGAATAGGGCAGCGCAAAGGAATTTTGGAGGAAAAGACCTCATGTTTTCTCTCATGTGTCTAGGATTCCCGCGTTTTTCTTATGTGGTGTCCAAATAGCCTTATGTGGTGTCCAAATAACAAGTCTGGTGTATTCTTATGTTTTGGATTGTTGTAAGAATTTAGGTTACATGATATCTCATTCCTTGCAGTTTTTCTATTCCAGCATTTTGATTCCTACGTTCCAAATGACGTGTTTAGTCCGAGTAAGAACCGCAGCGGGAGAGGCGATAAAGTGAGAGGTTAGCGCTCAATGAAAGTTAAGTCAGCGAGAAAAGGAAAACCCTAACAAAAGGGAAAAGTTGCTACAGTTTTTGGAGTAACTTTTTTAAAGTCAAGTATCCAGAAATTGCCTTTGGTGACCGAGCTCACTGGAGGCCTCCAGATTCAAAATTCAAATTTCATCGAAATTCATATTTTTTACATTTCAAAAACTTCTGAAAAAAGTACAGACATGATGAAGGCACATGTATGTAAATTTTCAGGGCAAAACACATTGAAATGAGGATTGTGTAAAAAAGACAAATCTGAAGCTGTTTAACACATGATACTATTCATCGTCGCAGGCCATGAATTTGTCTTTTTTTACAGGTTGCATTTCAATGTATTTCATCATGAAATTTTACACACATGTGGGTTACATCCTTACATACACGCATATTTTTTCAGAATTTTTTGAAACATAAAAAATTGAATTTGATTTTTTCAAAAATAAAGGCCTCCATGGAGCTCGGCCTTCAAAACGCCATTCTCGATCCCTCTTTATTCATGAAACGGTAGTACATACTCCCTTTGTTTTGAAATAAGTGGTGTGGGGCCTGAAGGAGGACTCGTTGCCACACACGGCGTCTGAAATCCTTGCTGGATAGCCTTGATCACTCCTTAGTCACAAGCAAATTTTGCCTTGTTGCCATTAGATCATATGCTAGAGGTAGTGCCTCTCGGCATATGCCATTGCTTCAAGGATTTCTGGGTTCATAAGACCAACAAGGTGAAGGGCTTCGCTATTTCTGGCGACCACCCCCACTTAGCCTTTGTTGTCGTTCTTCCCGACCGTTGCATGGACATTTAAATTTTTGAAACTGTTGGACTTGCCCTTAGGGCAAAAAACTCCCCACGTGAGATGCAACTTTGACGAGACAAAATGGCTAACATGCCACCCAACACCGCCACCATCTTTAGGTGGCGGCGACAAGAGGAGTGGAGAAGAGAGGGAGGTGGCGACAACATATTGGCGTGAAGCCGTAGATGCAGTTTGCGGGGCATGACAAGTGTTAATGATGACACATGATGGGCGGCGTAAAGGTGCAATGTTTCTCCGAGACTTTGTGGTGGATGAAGTCAGAATTGCTGATGGACTGTGTTGTGTCAATTTTGCCTCATGATGGGTGGCAATGTTTAGGAGCTGGGTTTGGGCTGGGTCAGTTTGATACGACGGTGTGTGTTTTTACATGCCAGCAGTGCTAAGATTTGGAGCCAGAGTCAGCGAGTCGAGGGAACTTCAGTTGATGACGATGACGCTGATGAGCAACAATGAGGGTTGGAGCTTGCACTTTGTGTTGAGTTTGGTCTTTGCTGAGTCTGGCTTGTTGTGGCCAAGTTTGTAAGGTTTGCACCTGGTTTTTTGCTAATTAATGGGGCAACTCTCTTGTGCTTTAATGGAAAGGGGTGAAAGCACGGTTGAAAAAAAAAACACTTTCTTGTATTCAATTAACCTAAAAGAAAGAGAGAGAAAAAAGCCTTGAATGGGTCTTGTGCGAGCCTTACTAAGTTTCGCCCACCGTCGGGCTGAACTAAGGCCCTGTTTGTTTTGGATTTTGCTTCTGCTTTTGCAGCTTTTCTATTTTGGTTAAAAAGCCATAAAAGTTTTTTGATACTTTTATGGCTTTTGATGAATTAGTATAACAATATTTAGCTCCAAAAATGAGAAAAGCTCTAAAAACACCTGTGTATAAGCTTTTATAGCTTTTTGACCCAAGTGAAAAAGCTGAAAAAACAGAAGTAAAAGCCCAAACAAACAGGGCCTAAATCGGCTGGGGCTTTGGGCCTAACACGGCTACCACTAAAAAAGAGCGCACGCAAAGATCACGCAGCCGCAGCAGCCTGCTACGCCTACGGGCTTGCTACGGCCGTCTCGTCTGCCTCCCCTTCCTTCCCCGTCGAAATCGTAACCACCAAAGCCCAACGTCCGGAAAAACTCGAAAAATCCCAACGAGAAGCCCCGGAAAACCCACGCGGAAACCTCACACGTCGCCCTCTTTCCAGCCTGTCCCCTCCCCTCCGCCGTCTCCGCCTCTTAACTCTGCATCTCCCCTCCTACCCGTGCCGACGGTGCCGTGCCCATCCAAATTCCATCCCCCCCTCGATTCTTTACCTTCCCCCCCTCTCTCGGATGGGAGGGGAATAATAAAGCGGCGTACACTCCCGTCCGTCCCCGCCCCGCAATGCGCCTCCTCGCCGCGCTCCTGCTCTTCGCCGCCGCCGCCGCGGCGGCGGCGGCGGCCGAGCTGCCCGAGTTCAGGGAGGCGCCGGCGTTCCGCAACGGCGCGGGGTGCGCGGGCGCGCCCACGATCCACATCGCGATGACCCTCGACGGCACCTACCTGCGCGGGTCCCTCGCGGGCGTCCTCTCCGTGCTCCGCCACGCCGCCTGCCCGGAGTCCATCGCCTTCCACTTCGTCGCCTCCTCGGCGTCCCCCGCGCGCCGCCTCGCCAGGCTCCGCGCCGCGCTCGCCGCCGCCTTCCCCACGCTCCCCGCCACCGTCCACCGCTTCGACGCCCGCCTCGTCCGCGGCAAGATCTCCTCCTCCGTGCGCCGCGCCCTCGACCAGCCCCTCAACTACGCCCGCATCTACCTCGCCGACATCCTCCCCCGCTCCGTCCCCCGCGTCCTCTACCTCGACTCGGACCTCCTCGTCGTCGACGACGTCGCGCGCCTCTGGGCCACCGACCTCGGCCCCCAAGCCGCCCTCGCCGCGCCCGAGTACTGCAACGCCAACTTCACCCTCTACTTCACCGACGCCTTCTGGCGCCACCCCGCCTACTCCTCCGTCTTCGCCAACCGCACGCGCGCGCCCTGCTACTTCAACACCGGGGTCATGGTCATCGACCTCGACAGGTGGCGGGCCGGCGGGTACACGGCCAAGCTCGAGTACTGGATGGACGTGCAGAAGCAGGAGGCCAGGATATACGAGCTGGGCTCTCTCCCGCCGTTCCTCCTCGTGTTCGCCGGCGACGTGAAGGCCGTGCAGCACAGGTGGAACCAGCACGGCCTCGGCGGGGACAACGTGGCGGGGCAGTGCCGGGAGCTGCACCCGGGACCGGTGAGCCTGCTGCACTGGAGCGGCAAGGGGAAGCCGTGGCTGCGGCTCGACGCCGGCCGCCCGTGCCCGCTGGACGCGCTCTGGGCGCCCTACGACCTGCTCCGCCGCCGCGGCGCCCGTGACGACCTCCTCGCCGCCGTGGCCTGACAATGCGCGGCCCAGGTCGCTGGAGTGACAAGTCGGTCGTCCGAGTCAGGATCACTGCCCATGACCCGGCTCGGTTGCGGCGTCGCCGTCGTCGTGGTCGGTGTCGGTGACTCGGTGTAGGGGCAGTGACGGACGGACACGCCGTACCTGGTGGCCTCACAGGATGGGATGGGCCCGGCGCGGTCCCAGGTGGACAATTTTATGTCGCTGGTTGGAGTGGCCCTTTCGGTACTGACATATAGGCCCGCATGGTGGTGACGGATGTGTCGAGGTTTTGCTGAGACGAGATGAGATCTCGCCAGATGCAGGGACGGGTTGTGTACAGCTGTTGTTTTTTTGCCTGTTGGGGGAATATCTTATTTGATTCCATTCGTTTTCTGTTAGGATCGAAATCTGTAACAGATGTACTCTTATCTATAGTAATACGATAAAACTGCCAAAATAATCGAGGGGATATTTTTGTTTGCATGTTTTCGGTGGTGTATATCATATGGTAAGGTGTGGAAACTTTTAGATTGTGTCAAATGCATGCACTTCTTAATTCGTTGAGAGCAGATGACTGGACGTCGTTTTGTGGCGCAAATCTCAAGCCTGTGGCTCCAGATTTCAGGAATCTGATCCGGCGTTTCCACTTTGGTTTAAAGCGTTGATGGGCCCTGAACAATTAGGTTAGTGTGTGGTTTGTTGCGACGTGAGTGGTCGGTGGCCAAGTGCTCGGCCGGAACCTTTTTGGTAAAGGCGGGGAAAATCATTTGGCTCCTTCATCTCGTGCCCGGGAGGCCAAAGAATGAAAGAACCTGTGTCAAAAAGAAAGAAAAAGAGGCTTAAGAAAGGGCTCGGTCGGTTTCTCCCTTTTCTCCCGTGTTACTGTCTCCGGTTGGTGAAAGGAATGATCGCTCGCTCGCTGCAGCTAGAGTGTTGTGAATGATGTTGTCGTCAGACGTTGGCTTTGTGCAGGCTTAGTGCAGATCCGAGGAGTACAGCCACACCACTTGCAGCGTAAACTCGTTGCTTGTTTTGAAGGCTACCGATCCTTGGGAGTAGGGCTTTGGTTAAACACAGAAGAAACCCCTGTGTGGTTCACCCGTCGTTGGTTGCCACTGCCAAGAGCTCAAGAACGTAGCGGTGAGCTCGCTTGCAGTGCTCGCTAGTCGGTCCCAGCAGGTAGCAATAAAGAGGTAGGAGTACGTACTCCAACTAAGCTCTTTCGTCTTCATGCTCTTAATGGAGTACAGTCTCAAAAGAGAAAACCACTGCTCCTCCTACAGAACTCATCTCATCGATCGTTCACGCGGTCGCCGGGTCTGATCTAGAGAACTGCAAGAAAATGCTCCACCGACAGTCGCCGAGTTTTACCAAGGAGGAAGGCAAGGCAATGGACAAGTCCCGAGTCCCGACACACCGCCACGCGCCCACGCCACGCCGGTACGCGCTCCATGAGACCAGCGGCCCACTCTGGCTGTCTAGCTAGTAGCAGTACAAGTACTGTCCCGTAGTGGCCTGAAAGTGAACGCCGGTTTGGGACCCAAGCTGTGAAATGGAGATGAAACACATAACCAACCCCGATGCCTGGCTGCGGGCGAAGCATTTCTTGCCTTTTTCATCTTAGAGTTTTTGTGCATGTCTGTTGTTTGCGGCATGAACTTGTACCGGCGGCAAGACTAGTTAAAAAATCACTGTCGAAGCATTTGTTTAGAACTTTATTTCGCGTGCTACATGATGGTCATCAATCAGAGCCGGCGATCATCCCTCTTCGTCGCGGCGCAGGGAAAAGAGGAGGAGACTGCGTCACGCACGGGCGTGTTGATTGACACTACTGCAGCCGATGGCATGTGTCGGCCCCCGGGTGCTTGGCGTGCGGTATTATAACGCTATCAACAGGGAGAGTGTCCATGGTCATGCCCCGAGATTAACTGATATTTGGTAAACCTCGGCAACAAATCTTTGTGTCGTGCCTTATGTGATTGTTTGATCATCGGTAGATCGACAATGCACCCTGGATTTATTTTGGTGAGGTTTTTGCCCCATAGCATTCGTTTTAACGACGGGCGAATGCAGTGGGTTTCCTGACAGTGCTTGAACTCGCTTTACCTCTTTCACTCCCCCTGAACACTGGAACTGATGTATTTTCGTTCATTTGCAATGGAAAGGGGTTTAGCCCGGTTTAAAAAAAATTCTAACAGGTGGTAACAGAACAAGTTTTCTGAGGACACGCTTGTTGGTCTAGAAGAAGGATCGAGTCCGAAATGACATTGTCATTGGATACACTGTTCTCGACGAGAAAAAAAAAAGCAAAAAACGCAATACACACATATTGATGGACCAACGAGAGGTGTGTGTCCGCGTCGCGGCAGTAGGCGAGACATATCACAATTTGGTCGGTTGGACCGATCGGGCAAGCGTACAGGCGGTGGGCTTATGTGCGTACGTGGTGGGATCTTTGGCACATGCTCACGGAAAAAGGATCACTGACTCTTGGCGATCCATGCAAAAGGCCCACCAAGGGCGTGGGCAAGTTGTTCTAATTCCTGCCCGTTTTCGAGTAAGTAAATGATAACAAACGATTTTTTGATATTGAATGTTACCTAACATATACTTAGGCCCTGTTTGGATCTCTAAGTTAGAGTTAGTTTTAGTTAGTTGGGGCTCAAATAACTCAAAAGGATCCAAACATGATGGGTTAGTTCGGGTTAGTTGAATCTAACCCACCCAAAAAACTAGCCCACACCAGAGGAGCTTATTTGGGTTAGCTTTCCTGGGCCCACTAAAAAAATAGTAAAAAAACTTACCCCTCCCGCGCCAGATCCCTCCTTCCCACCCACCTCGCACGACTCCTTCCCATCGCGCAAGGCCGGAACCCCAGGCGCCCTCTGCGCACCGCCGCCCTCCTCCGGCCGCCTCGCCTCACGGCCGTCGCTTCCTCTCCTTGCCGCCGCTTCCTCCTTGGCCGCTCGTGCAGCTCCCTCGTCGCCGCCCGCCGCCGCCTCCTCGTCACCGCCCACTTCGCCCTCCTCCGGCTACCACTCGCGCTGCTCCTTCCTCACCAGCCGCCGCTCGGCCTCCTCCAACCGCCGCTCGCAGCGCATCTAGCAGGGAGGGCGCGAGAGGGGTGAGTTCGAGGCTTCCTTCTCTATCTCACAGCCATATTTTGTTGGGGAACGTAGTAATTTTAAAAAAATTCCTACGCACACGCAAGATCATGGTGATGCATAGCAACGAGAGGGGAGAGTATTGTCCACGCACCCTCGTGAGACCGTAAGCGAAGCGCTATGACAACGCTGTTGATGTAGTCGTGCGTCTTCACGATCCGACCGATCCAAGTACCGAACGTCGGCGCCTCCGAGTTCAAGACACGCTCATTTCGATGACGATCTCCTGACTCGATCCAAAGAAAGTGTCGAGGATGAGTTCCGTCGACGACGGCGTGGTGACGATGATGATGTTCTATCGCGCAGGCTTCGCCTAAACTCATGACGATATGACCGAGGTGGAATATGGTGAAGCGGGCACCGCACACGGCTAAGGAACGATCCGTAGATCAACTTGTGTGTTCTAGGATGCCCCCCCCCCCCGTATATAAAGGAGCAGGGGGAGGCCCGCCGCCCTAGAGGCGCGCCCAGAGGAGGAGTCCTCCTCCTAGTAGAGAGGACTCCCTTCCTACTCCTACTAGGAGGGAAAGGAAGGGAGAGGAGAAGGAAAGAGGGGCGCCGCCTCCTAGTCAATCGGACCAAAGGGAGAGGCGCGCGCCCACCACAGCCGCCTCTCTCTTTCCACTAAGGCCCATATGGCCCATTAACTCCCCGGGGTTCCAGTAACCCTTGGCGCTCAGTTTTCTCCGAAACGTCCTAACACTTCCTGTCCGAATATAGTCATCCAATATATCAATCTTCATGTCTCGACCATTTCGAGACTCCTCGTCATGTCCGTGATCACATCCGGACTCAAACAAACTTCGTACATCAAAACTTATAAACTCATAATAAAACTATCATCGTAACGTTAAACGTGCGGACCCTACGGGTTCGAGAACTATGTAGACATGACCTAGAACTATTCTTGGTCAATAACCAATAGCGGAACCTGGATGCCCATATTGGTTCCTACATATTCTACGAAGATCTTTATAGGTCAAACCGCATAACAACATACGTTGTTCCCTTTGTCATCGGTATGTTACTTGCCCGAGATTCGATCGTCGGTATCCAATACCTAGTTCAATCTCGTTACCGGCAAGTCTCTTTACTCGTTACGTAATGCATCATTCCGTAACTAAGTCATTAGCTACATTGCTTGCAAGGCTTATAGTGATGTGCATTACCGAGAGGGCCCAGAGATACCTCTCCGACAATCGGAGTGACAAAACCTAATCTCGAAATATGCCAACTCAACATGTACCTTTGGAGACACCTGTAGTACTCCTTTATAATCACCAAGTTACGTTGTGACGTTTGGTAGCACCCAAAGTGTTCCTCCGGTAAACGGGAGTTGCATAATCTCATAGTTAGAGGAACATGTATAAGTCATGAAGAAAACAATAGCAATATACTAAACGATCAAGTACTAGGCTAACGGAATGGGTCATGTCAATCACATCATTCTCCTAATGATGTGATCCCATTAATCAAATGACAACACATGCCTATGGTTAGGAAACATAACCATCTTTGATTAATGAGCTAGTCAAGTAGAGGCATACTAGTGACGTTATTTTTGTCTATGTATTCACACATGTATCATGTTTCCGGTTAATACAATTCTAGCATGAATAACAAACATTTATCATGATATAAGGAAATAAATAATAACTTTATTATTGCCTCTAGGGCATATTTCCTTCAGTCTCCCACTTGCATTAGAGTCAATAATCTATTTCACATCGCCATGTGATTTAACACCAATATTCATATCTGTATATGATTAACACCTATAGTTCACATCGTCATGTGACCAACACCCAAAGGGTTTAGTAGAGTCAATAATCTAGTTCACATCGCTATGTGATAAACACCCAAAGTGTACTAAGGTGTGATCATGTTTTGCTTGTGAGAGAAGCTTAGTCAACGGGTCTGTCATATTCAGAGTCGTATGTATTTTGCAAATATTCTATGTCTACAATGCTCTGCACGGAGCTACTCTAGCTAATTGCTCCCACTTTCAATATGTATCCAGATTGAGACTTAGAGTCATCAGGATTGGTGTAAAATCTTGCATAGTTGTAACTTTTTACGACGAGCTCTTTTATCACTTCCATTATCGAGAAATATTTCCTTAGTCCTCACTAAGGATATTCTTGATCGCTGTCCAATGATCTACTATTAGATCAAAATTGTATTCCTTTGCCAAACTCAGAGCAAGGTATACAATAGGTCTGGTACACAGCATAGCATACTTTATAGAACCTATGCTTGAGGCGTAGGGAATGACTTTTCATTCTCTTTTCTATTTTCTGCCGTGGTCGGGATTTGAGTCTTACTCACTTTCACACCTTGCAACACATGCAAGAACTCCTTCTTTGACTGTTCCATTTTGAACTACTTCAAAATCTTATCAAGGTATGTACTCATTGAAAAAACTTATCAAGCGTCTTGATCTATCTATATAGATCTTGATGCTCAATGTGTAAGCAGTTTCACCGACGTCTTTCTTTGAAAAACTCCTTTCAAACATTCCTTTATGCTTTCCAGAAAATTCTACATCATTTCCAATTAATAATATGTCATTTACATATACTTATGAGAAAGGCTGTAGTGCTCCCACTCACTTTCTTGTAAATACAGGCATTTCCAAAAGTCTGTATAAAACCATATGCTTTGATCCACTCATCAAAGCGTATATTCCAACTCCAAGATGCTTGCACCAGTCCATTGATGGATTGCTGGAGCTTGCACACTTTGTTAGCATCTTTAGGATTAACAAAACCTTTTGATTGTATCATATACAACTCTTCTTTAATAAATCCATTAAGAAATGCAGTTTTGACATCCATTTGCCATATTTCATAAAATGTGGCAATTTCTAACATGATTCGGACAGACTTAAGCATCGATACGAGTGAGAAAATCTCATCGTATTCAACCCCTTGAACTTGTTGAAAACCTTTTGCAACAAGTCGAGCTTAGTGGATAGTAACACTACTATCAGTGTCCGTCTTCCTCTTGAAGATCCATTTAACATGGCTTGTTGATCATCGAGCAAGTCAATCTAAGTCCATACTTTGTTCTCATACATGGATCATACCTCAGATTTCATGGCCTCAAACCATTTTGCGGAATCTGGGCTCATCGCTTCCTCATAGTTCGTAGGTTTATCATGGTCTAGTAACATGACTTTCGAATGTGATTACCGTACTACTCAGTGCGGACCGTACTCTGGAAGACCCACGAGGTTCTCAGTAGTAATTTGATCTAAAGTTTCATGATCATCATCATTAGCTTCCTCACTAATTGGTGTAGGAATCACTCGAACTGATTTCATGATGAACTATTTTCCAATTTGGGAGAAGGTACAGCTTACCTCATCAAGTTCTACTTTCCTCCCACTCACTTCTTTCGAGAGAAACTCCTTCTCTAGAAAGGATCCATTTTAGCAATGAATATCTTTCCTTCGGATCTCTGATAGAAGGTGTACCCAACAATTTCCTTTGGGTATTCTATGAAGACGCACTTCTCCGATTTGGGTTTGAGCTTATCAGGATGAAACTTTTTCACATAAGCATCGCAGCCCCAAACTTTAAGAAATGACAACTTGGGTTTCTTACTAAACCACAGTTCATATGGTGTCGTCTCAACGGATTTAGATGGTGCCCTTTTAATGTGAATGCAGCTGTCTCTAATAAATAACCCCAAAACAATATTGGCAAATCAGTAAGAGACATCATAGATCGCACCATATCCAATAAAGTGCGGTTACGACGTTCGGACACACCATAACATTGTGGTGTTCCAGGTGGCGTGAGCTATGAAACTATTCCACATTGTTTTAATTGAAGACCAAACTCGTAACTCAAATATTCGTCTTCGCGATCAGATCGCAGAAACTTTATTTTCTTGTTACGATGATTTTTCCACTTCTCTCTGAAATTCTTTGAACCTTTCAACTATTTCAGGCTTATGTTTCATCAAGTAGATATACCCATATCTGCTCAAATCATCTTGTGAAGGTCAGAAAATAACGATACTTGCCACGAGCCTTCATACTCATTGGTCTGCATACATCAGCATGTATTATTTCCAACAAGTCAGTAGCTCGTTCCATTGTTCCGAAGAACGGAGTTTTTAGTCATCTCGCCCAAAGGCACGGTTCGCAAGCATCAAATGATTCATAACCAAGTGATTCTAAAAATCCATCTTTATGGAGTTTCTTCATGCGCTTTACACCGATATGACCCAAACGGCAGTGCCACAAATAAGTTTGCACTATCATTATTAACTTCGCATCTTTTGGCATCAATATTATGAATATGTGTATCACTACGATCGAGATCCAACAAACTATGTTCATTGGGTGTATGACCATCGAAGGTCTTATTCATGTAAACAGAATAACAATTATTCTCTAACTTTAAATGAATAACCGTATCGCAATAAAGATGATCAAATCATATTCATGCTCAACGCAAAAGCTAAATAACATTTATTTAGGTTTAACACTAATCCCGAAAGTATAGGGAGTGTGTGATGATGATCATATCAATCTTGGAACTACTTCCAACACTCACCGTCACTTTCCCTTCAACTAGTCTCTGTTTATTCTGTAATTCTGCTTGAGTTACTAATCTTAGTAACCGAACAAGTATCAAATACTCAGGGCTACTATAAACACTAGTAAGGCACACATCAATAACTCAGTATATCAAATATACCCTTGTTCACTTTGCCATCCTTCTTATCCACCAAATATTCAGGGCATTTCCGCTTCAAAGACCATTTCCTTTGCGATTATAAGCACTCAGTTTCAGGCTTTGGTCCAGCTTTGGGCTTCTTCGTGGGAGTGACAACTTGTTTGCCATTCTACTTGAAGTTTCCCTTTCTTTCCCTTTGCCCTTTTCTTGAAACTAGTGATCTTTGTCAATCATCAACACTTGATGCTCTTGCTTGATTTCTACCTTCGTCGATTTCAACATCACGAAGAGCTCGGGAATCGTTTTCGTCATCCCTTGCATGCTATAGTTCATCACGAAGTTCTAGTAACTTAGTGATGGTGACTAGAGAATTCTGACAATCACTATCTTATCTGGAAGATTAACTCCCACTTGATTCAAGCGATTGAAGTACCCAGACAATCTGAGCACATGCTCACTAGTTGAGCGATTCTCCTCCATCTTTTAGCTATAGAACTTGTTGGAGACTTCATATCTCTCAACTCGGGTATTGGCTGAAAATATTAACTTCAACTCCTGGAACATCTCATATGGTCCATGACGTTCAAAACGTCTTTGAAGTCCCGATTCTAAGCCGTTTAAGCATGGTGCACTAAACTATCAAGTGGTCATCGTTTGAGCTAGCCAAACATTCATAACGTCTGCATCTGCTCTTGCAATAGGTTTGTCACCTAGCGGTGCATCAAGGACATAATTCTTCTGTGCAGCAATGAGGATAAACCTCAGATCACGGATCCAATCTGCATCATTGCTACTAACATCTTTCAACACAGTTTTCTCTATGAACATATCAAAATAAACATATGAAAGCAACAACGCAAGCTATTGATCTACAACATAATTTGCAAAATACTACCAGGACTAAGTTCATGATAAATTTAAGTTCAATTAATCATATTACTTAAGAACTCTCACTTAGATAGACATCCCTCTAGTCCTCTAAGTGATTATGTGATCCATATCAACTACACCATGTCCAATCGTCACGTGAGATGGAGTAGTTTCAACGGTGAACATCAATATGTTGATCATATCTACTATATGATTCACGCTCGACCTTTCGGTCTCCGTGTTCCGAGGCCATATCTGTATATGCTAGGCTCGTCAAGTTTACCTGAGTATTCCGCGTGTGCAACTATTTTGCACCCGTTGTATTTGAACGTAGAGCCTATCACACCTGATCATCACGTGGTGCCTCAGCACGAAGAACTTTCGCAACAGTGCATACTCAGGGAGAACACTTCTTGATAATTATTAGTGAGAGATCATCTTAAAATTCTACCGTCAATCAAAGCAAGATAAGATGCATAAAGGATAAACATCACATGCAATCAATATAAGTGATATGATATGGCCATCATCATTTTGTGCTTGTGATCTCCATCTCTGAAGCACTGTCGTGATCACCATCGTCACCGGTGCGACACCTTGATCTCCATCGTAGCATCGTTGTCGTTACGCCATCTATTTCTTCTACGACTATCACTACCGCTTAGTGATAAAGTAAAGCAATTACAGGGCGTTTGCATTTCATACAATAAAGCGACAACCATATGGCTCCTGCCAGTTGCCGATAACCGGTTACAAAACATGATCATCTCATACAATAAAATATAGCATCACGTCTTGACCATATCACATCACAACATGCCCTGCAAAAACAAGTTAGACGTCCTCTACTTTGTTGTTGCAAATTTTACGAGGCTGCTACGGGCTGAGCAAGAACCATTCTTACCTACGCATCAAAACCACAACGATAGTTCGTCAAGTTAGTGTTGTTTTAACCTTCGCAAGGACCAGGCGTAGCCACACTCGGTTCAACTAAAGTTGGAGAAACAGACACCCGCTAGTCACCTGTGTGCGAAGCACAGCGGTAAAACCAGTCTCGCGTAAGCGTACGCGTAATGTCGGTCCAGACCGCTTCATCCAACAATACCGCTAAACCAAAGTATGACATGCTGGTAAGCAGTATGACTTGTATAGCCCGCAACTCACTTGTGTTCTACTCGTGCATATAACATCAACGCATAAAACCTAGGCTCTGATGCCACTGTTAGGGAACGTAGTAATTTCAAAAAAAATTCTACGCACACGCAAGATCATGGTGATGCATAGCAATGAGAGGGGAGAGTATTGTCCACGTACCCTCGTAGACCGTAAGCGGAAGCGTTATGACAACGCGGTCCGACCGATCCAAGTACCGAGCGTACGGCACCTCCCAGTTCAGCACACGTTCAGCTCGATGACGATCCCCGGACTCCGATCCAGCAAAGTGTCGGGGATGAGTTCCGTCGACCTGACGACGCGTGGTAGCGATGATGATGTTCTACGGCGAGGGCTTTGCCTAAACTCCGCGACGATATGACCGAGGTGGAATATGGTGGAGGGGGGCACCGCACACGGCTAAGGAACGATCCGTAGATCAACTTGTGTGTTCTAGGGTGCCCCCCCCGCCCCCGTATATAAAGGAGCAAGTGGGGAGGCCGGCCGGCCCTAGAGGGCGCGCCAGGAGGAGGAGTCCTCCTCCTAGTAGGAGTAGGACTCCCCTTTCCTACTCCTACTAGGAGGGGGAAAGGAAGGGGGAGAGGGAGAAGGAAAGAGGGTGGCGCCGCCCCCCTCCTAGTCCAATTCGGACCAGAGGAAGAGGGGGCGCGCGGCCCACCCTGGCAGCCCCTCTCTCTTTCCACTAAGGCCCATGTGGCCCATTAACTCTCCCGGGGGGGTTCCGGTAACCCTCCGGCACTCCGGTTTTCTCCGAAAACGTCCGGAACACTTCCGGTGTCCGAATATAATCGTCCAATATATCAATCTTTATGTCTCGACCATTTCGAGACTCCTCGTCATGTCCGTGATCACATCCGGGACTCCGAACAAACTTCGGTACATCAAAACTTATAAACTCATAATAAAACTATCATCGTAACGTTAAGCGTGCGGACCCTACTGGTTCGAGAACTATGTAGACATGACCTAGAACTATTTTCGGTCGAACCTGGATGCCCATATTGGTTCTTGCATATTCTATGAAGATCTTTATCGGTCAAACCGCATAACAACATACGTTGTTCCCTTTGTCATCGGTATGTTACTTGCCTGAGATTCGATCATCGGTATCCAATACCTAGTTCAATCTCGTTACCGGCAAGTCTCTTTACTCGTTATGTAATGCATCATTCCGTAACTAACTCATTAGCTACATTGCTTGCAAGGCTTATAGTGATGTGCATTACCGAGAGGGCCCAGAGATACCTCTCCGACAATCGGAGTGACAAAACCTAATCTCGAAATCGCCAACTCAACATGTACCTTTGGAGACACCTGTAGTACTCCTTTATAATCACCCGATTCGTTGTGACGTTTGGTAGCACCCAAAGTGTTCCTCCGGTAAACAGGAGTTGCATAATCTCATAGTTACAGGAACATGTATAAGTCATGAAGAAAGCAATAGCAATATACTAAACGATCAAGTGCTAGGCTAACGGAATGGGTCATGTCAATCACATCATTCTCCTAATAATGTGATCCCATTAATCAAATGACAACACATGCCTATGGTTAGGAAACATAACCATCTTTGATTAATGAGCTAGTCAAGTAGAGGCATACTAGTGACGCTATGTTTGTCTATGTATTCGCACATGTATCATGTTTCCGGTTAATACAATTCTAGCATGAATAATAAACATTTATCATGATATAAGGAAATGAATAATAACTTTATTATTGCCTCTAGGGCATATTTCCTTTATATTTCGCTCATGTGCTCTGGTTGCTAGATGGCTAATCTATTTCATGAATTTCTGTAATTTCTTTCATGTGCTTTGGTTGCTAGATGGCCAATCTATTTCATGAATTTCCTGAAGAAGGAAGACTATTATACATGCAATGTTGAGTGTGCTTTGTGCTATTGTTTAGATTCAGGTGGTGAAGGAAAGCAAACCTTCATGCTTATCATTGTCCTAATTAACTGACTTGTGATGCTTGGATTTTATAGGATACTTTGTACCTCAGTTCCTTCTGCCGCGTTTCGTTTTCTACTATCATTGCTAAATGGTTGTAATACAGGCATGTGAAGAAAGGTGGGGGTTGAGGTTGTTCTTTGTTATTTCTATTTACTTACATTGCTCTGCCTAAAATGAAGGTACTCATGTCCTATATATCACAATCGTTGTTATAAAATGCTTATGTAAAAGTGGAACTACATGCTTGTTATTCAGTATACTATGTATCAGTACCTCCAGAGTAATTGATGACCGTGCCAGCTTTTGGGGTTCAACTACTGATGTATCAGTACCTCCTATGTATAGTTGTTTGTCACAGATGTTGGTTAACTTAACCTATATATTTTATCCATTGATGTCTACTACGCAACCTTCTTCTTGTAGACGTTGTTGGGCCTCCAAGTGCAGAGGTTTGTAGGACAGTAGCAAATTTCCCTCAAGTGGATGACCTAAGGTTTATCAATCCATGGGAGGCATAGGATGAAGATGGTCTCTCAAGCAACCCTTCAACCAAATAACAAAGAGTCTCTTGTGTCCCAACACACCCAATACAATGGTAAATTGTATAGGTGCACTAGTTCGGCGAAGAGATGGTGATACAAGTGCAATATGGATGGTAGATATAGGTTTTTGTAATCTAAAAATATAAAAACAGCAAGGTAACAAGTGGTAAAAGTGAGCGTAAACGGTATTGCAATGCTAGGAAATAAGGCCTAAGGTTCATACTTTCACTAGTGCAAGTTCTCTCAACAATAATAACATAATTGGATCATATAACTATCCCTCAACATGCAACAAAGAGTAACTCCAAAGTCACTAATAGCGGAGAACAAAAGAAGAGATTATTGTAGGGTACAAAATCACCTCAAAGTCATCCTTTCTGATCGATCTATTCAAGAGTCCGTAGTAAAATAACACGAAGCTATTCTTTCCGTTTGATCTATCCTAGAGTCTGTACTAGAATAACACCTTAAGACACAAATCAACCAAAACCTTGATGTCACCTAGATACTCCAATGTCACCTCTAGTATCCGTGGGCATGATTATACGATATGCACCACACAATCTCAGATTCATCTATTCAACCAACACAAAATACTTCAAAGAGTGCCCCAAAGTTTCTACCAAAGAGTCAAGACGAAACCGTGTGCCAACCCCTATGCATAAGTTCACAAGGTCACTGAACCCGCAAGTTGATCACCAAAACGTACATCAAGTAGATCACGTGAATATCCCATTGTCACCACAGATAAGCACATGCAAGACATACATCAAGTGTTTCTCAAATCCTTAAAGACTCAATCCGATAAGATAACTTCAAAGGGAAAACTCAATCCATTACAAGAGAGTAGAGGGGGAGAAACATCATAAGATCCAACTATAATAGCAAAGCTCGCGATACATCAAGATCGTGCCAAATCAAGAACACGAGAGAGAGAGAGAGAGAGATCAAACACATAGCTACTAGTACATACCCTCAGCCCCGAGGGTGAACTACTCCCTCCTCGTCGTGGAGAGCGCCGGGATGGTGAAGATGGCTACCGGTGATGGATCCCCCCTCCGGCAGGGTGCCGGAATAGGGTCCCGATTGGTTTTTGGTGGCTATAGAGGCTTGCGGTGGCGGAACTCCCGATCTAGGTTATTTTCTGGGGGTTTCTGTATATATAAGAGGTGTTGGCATTGGGGACAAGTCAGGGGGGTCTCCGAGGAGGCCACGAGATAGGGGGGCGCGCCTCCCACCCTTGCCTCGGGACTCTTCTGGCCCATCTCCGGTACTCCGTGGGCTTCTTCTGGTCCAAAAATAATCTCCGTGAAGTTTCAGGTCAATTGGACTCCGTTTGGTTTTCCTTTTCTGCGATACTCAAAAACAAGGAAAAAAAGAAACTGGCACTGGGCTCTAGGTTAATAGGTTAGCCCCAAAAATCATGTAAAACAACATATAAATGCATATAAAACATCCTAGATGGATAATATGATAGCATGGAACAATTAAAAATTATAGATACGTTGGAGATGTATCAAGCATCCCCAAGCTTAATTCTTGCTCGTCCTCGAGTAGGTAAATGATAAAAAAAGAATTTTTGATCTGGAATGCTACCTAACATAATTATCAATGTGATTTTATTTATTGTGGCATGAATGTTCAGATCCAAAAGATTCAAGATAAAAGTTTAATATTGACATAAAAATAGATATACTTCAAGCATGCTAACCAAGTAGTTTATGTCTTATCAAAATAACATAGCCAAAGAAAGCTTATCCCTACAAAATCATATAGTTTGGTCATGCTTCATTTTCGTCACACAAAATGCTCCCATCATGCACAACCCCGGTTTCAGCCAAGCAATTGGTTCATACTTTTTAACGCGCTTCAGCCTTTTCAACCCTCACGCAATATGTAAGCCATGGACATAGCACTATGGGTGGAGTAGAGTATGATGATAGGGATTATATGAGAAAACAAAAAAGAAGAAAGACTCACACTGACGCGGCTAATCAATGGGCTATGGAGATGCCCATCAATTGATGTCAATACGAGGAGTAGGGATTGCCATGCAACAGATGCACTAGAGCTATAAATGTATGAAAGCTCATCAAAAAGAAACTAAGTGGGTGTGCATCCAACTTGCCTGCTCATGAAGACCTAGGGCATTTTGAGGAAGCCCATCATTGGAATATACAAGCCAAGTTCTATAATGAAAAATTCCCACTAGTATATGAAAGTGACAAAATAAGAAACTCTCTATCATGAAGATCATGGTGCTATTTTGAAGCACAAGTGTGGAAAAAGGATAGTAAAATTGTGCCTTCTCTCTTTTTCTCTCATTTTTTTATTTGGGCTTCTTTGGCCTCTTTTTTTTTCTCTTTTTTTTATTTTTTCTCTTTTTTTATTATTTCGTCTGGAGTCTCATCCCGACTTGTGAGGGAATCATAGTCTCCATCATCCTTTCCTCACATGGGATAAAAATGGAAATCATCACACTTCTATTTATATACAACTCAAGAATTACAACTCAATACTTAGGACAAAATATGACTCTATGTGAATGCCTCCGGTGGTGTACCGGGATATGCAATGAATCAAGAGCGACATGTATGAAAGAATTATAAAGGTGGCTTTGCCACAAATACGATGTCAACTACATGATCATGCAAAGCAATATGACAATGATGTAGCGTGTCATAATAAACGGAACGGTGGAAAGTTGCATGGCAATATATCTCGGAATGGCTATGAAATGCCATAATAGGTAGGTATGGTGGCTGTTTTGAGGAAGATATAAGGAGGTTTATGTGTGATAGAGCGTATCGTATCACGGGGTTTGGATGCACCGATGAAGTTTGCACCAAGTCTCAAGGTGAGAAAGGGCAATGCACGGTACTGTAGAGGCTAGCAAATTGCAGAAGGATAAGAGTGCGTATAATCCATGGACTCACATTAGTCATAAAGAACTCATATACTTATTGCAAAAGTTTATTAGCCCTCGAAGCAAAGTACTACTATGCATGCTCCTAGGGGAAGGGTTAGCAGGAGTTAACCATCGTGCGATCCCGACCTCCACTCATAAGGAAGGCAATCAAAGAACACCCCATGCTTCAAATTTGTCACACAACGTTCACCATACATGCATGTTATGGGACTTGCCAACTTTAACACAAGTATTTCTCAATTTCATAATTACCCAACTAGCATGACTCTAACATTACCACCTTTATATCTCAAAACAATTATCAAGTATCAAATTTATCATAGTGTTTAATGCACTTCATATGAAAGTTTTTATTTTACCCAACTTGGATGCCCATCATATCAAGACTAATTTTATAACCAAAGCAAATTACCATGCTGTTCTAAAAGAGTCTCAAAATAATATAAGTGAAGCATGAGATATCAATAATTTCTACAAAATAAAACCACCACCGTGCTCTAAAAAGGTGTTAGTGAAGCACTAGATCAAAATTATCTAGCTCAAAAGATATAAGTGAAGCACATAGAGTATTCTAATAAATTCCGATTCATGTGTGTCTCTCCCAAAAGGTGTGTACAGAAAGGATGATTGTGATAAACTAAAAATCAAAGACTCAAATCATACAAGACGCTCCAAGCAAAACACATATCATGTGGTGAATAAAAATATAGCTCCAAGTAAAGTTACCAATGAACGAAGACGAAAGAGGGGATGCCATCCGGGGCATCCCCAAGATTAGGCTCTTGGTTGTCCTTGAATATTACCTTGGGGTGCCTTGGGCATCCCCAAGCTTAGGCTCTTGCCACTCCTTATTCCATAGTCCATCGAATCTTTACCCAAAACTTGAAAACTTCACAACACAAAACTCAACAGAAAACTCGTAAGCTCCATTAGTATAAGAAAATAAATCACCACTTAGGTACTGTTGTGAACTCATTCTAAATTCATATTGGTGTAATACATACTATATTCCAACTTCTCTATGGTTCATACCCTCCGATACTACTCATAGATTCATCAAAATAAGCAAACAACACATAGAAAACAGAATCTGTCAAAAACAAAACAATCTGTAGTAATCTGTATCATTCGAATACTTCTATAACTCCAAAAATTGTGAAATAAATTGGTGGACCTGAGGAATTTTTCTATTAATTATACGCAAAAATAATCAACCTAAAAGCACTCTCCAGTAAAAAAATGGTAGCTAATCTCGTGAGCGGAAAAGTTTCTGTTTTTTACAGCAAGATCGCAAAGACTTCACCCAAGTCTTCCCAAAGGTTCTACTTGGCACAAACACTAATTAAAACACAAAACCACATATAAACAGAGGCTAGATGAATTATTTATTATTAAACAGGAGCAAAAGCAATGGACAAAAGTAAAATTGGGTTGCCTCCCAAGAAGCGCTATCGTTTAACGCCCCTAGCTAGGCATGCTGATTTCAATGATGCTCACATAAAAGATAAGAATTGAAACATAAAGAGAGCATCATGAAGAATATGACTAGCACATTTAAATCTAACCCACTTCCTATGCATAGGGATTTTGTGAGCAAACAATTTATGGGAACAAGAGTCAACTAGCATAGGAAAGCAAAACAAGCATAACTTCAAGATTTTAAGCACATAGAGAGGAAACTTGATATTATTGAAATTCCTACAAGCATATATTCCTCCCTCATAATAATTTTCAGTAGAATCATGAATAATTTCAACAATATAACCATCACCTAAAGCATTCTTTTCATGATCTACAAGCATAGAAATTTTATTACTCTCCACATAAGCAAAATTATTCTCATTCGGAATAGTGGGAGTATCATCAGAGACTCGAATACTATAAATTGTTTCCACATTAAAAGAGTAATGTTCAGAAAAAGGGTAATCATAATCATGACAAGTTTTATAAATATAGTCATCACTACTTTTTATAGCATAAGTGTCATCACAATAATCATCATAAATAGGAGGCATGCTATCATCATAATAAATTTGCTCATCAAAACTTGGCAGGCTAAAAATATCGTCTTCATTAAACATAGCATCCCCTACAGCAAATATATTCTCAAACATGTCATTCTCATCAAACATACATCCCCAAGCATGGGACTTTTCATATCATAAGCATAATCACTCTCATCATTAATAGTATGGATAGCACCAATAGTATAGAAATTATCATCATCACAATGAGTAATAGGAGCAACATCATTTGGGAGGGATACCTTTCTACCTTTGCTTTTCTGTCTTTTCTTTTTCTTCTTCACATCATGTGTGGGTTTAACCCTCTTTTTTGAGCTCCTAATTAATGAGATTGGTTGAATAGAAAGCTCCTCCTCGTTACCTGATTCATCATAAGAAATAATAGGAGGATATTGGGAAGTCTCTTCCCTTTCATTAGTATTCTCTTCATCTTCTATTTTTTTTCTTTATGTAATTGGCAATATAAGGATTTTCAATGCAATTCACCGCACAATACATAAAAATTTCTTCTAGATCAAAATGAAGAACTTTATCAAGGACAAATTCTGGCATACCCTTAGTTATACGTTTCATTTATTCATAACCCAAAAGCAAACTAAGTTCATTATGATGTGCAAGGGAAATCAAGTCATCACAATTTTTGGACACGATACGATCATGAAAGAATTTGCATTGGATATTTAAATGACCAAGTTCATTGCAAAGTTCACAAGGATGATTAAGAAAATTTAAATTTTCAGCACAAACATCTAGCCTTTCTTGCAAGCATTTGGTTTCTAAATACTTATGCCTCTTGCAAAACCTATCTTCCCTATTTGGTGTGTGCTTGCAAACTCTATGCACTCCACAAAAATTGACATGCTTATAAGAGACCTTTTCATCTTGACTAGTGCAATCATAATTAGTACTATAGATATTCAAAGAGTTCGTACTAACAACATTGCAATCATGCTCATCATTCAAAGATTTAGTGCCAAACATTTTAATGCATTCTTCTTCTAACATTTTGGCACAATTATCGGAATCCTTATTTTTGTGAAAGATATTAAAAAGATGAAGCATATGAGGCACCCTCGATTCCAAATTTTTTATTTTTGTTTTATAGACTAAACTAGTGATAAAACAAGAAACTATAAGATTCGATTGCAAGATCTAAAGATATAGCTTCAAGCACTAACCTCCCCGACAACGGCGCCAGAAAAGAGCTTGACGTCTACTATGCAGCCTTCTTCTTGTAGACGTTGTTGGGCCTGCAAGTGCAGAGGTTTGTAGGATAGTAGTAAATTTCCCTCAAGTGGATGACCTAAGGTTTATCAATCCGTGGGAGGCGTAGGATGAAGATGGTCTCTCTCAAGCAACCCTGCAACCAAATAACAAAGAGTCTCTTGTGTCCCCAACACACCCAATACAATGGTAAATTGTATAGGTGCACTAGTTCAGCGAAGAGATGGTGATACAAGTGCAATATGGATGGTATATATAGGTTTTTGTAATCTGAAAATATAAAAACAGCAAGGTAACAAGTGGTAGAAGTGAGCGTAAACGGTATTGCAATGCTAGGAAACAAGGCCTGAGGTTCATACTTTCACTAGTGCAAGTTCTCTCAATAATAATAACATAACTGGATCATATAACTATCCATCAACATGCAACAAAGAGTAACTCCAAAGTCACTAATAGCAGAGAACAAACAAAGAGATTATTGTAGGGTATGAAACCACCTCAAAATTATCCTTTCTGATCGATCTATTCAAGAGTCCGTAGTAAAATAACATGAAGCTATTCTTTCCGTTCAATCTATCATAGAGTCCATACTAGAATAACACCTTAAGACACAAATCAACCAAAACCCTAATGTCACCTAGATACTCCAATGTCACCTCAAGTATCTGTGGGCATGATTATACGATATGCACCACACAATCTCAGATTCATCTATTCAACCAACACAAAATACTTCAAAGAGTGCCCCAAAGTTTCTACCGAAGAGTCAAGACGAAAACGTGTGCCAACCCCTATGCATAAGTTCGCAAGGTCACTGAACCCGCAAGTTGATCACCAAAACGTACATCAAGTAGATCACGTGAATATCCCATTGTCACCACAGATAAGCACATGCAAGACATACATCAAGTGTTTCTCAAATCCTTAAAGACTCAATCCGATAAGATAACTTCAAAGGGAAAACTCAATCACATACAAGATAGTAGAGGGGGAGAAACATCATAAGATCCAACTATAATAGCAAAGCTCGCGATACATCAAGATCGTGCCAAATCAAGAACACGAGAGAGAGAGAGAGAGAGAGAGATCAAACACAAGCTACTGGTACATACCCTCAGCCTAGTGGCGAGTCCAGTAGGTGGGCTTCATAGGGCTCTACCCTACCCTCCAAAAAAATGAATTTTTTTAATACTACTCTTCTTCTCAGGTCATCCCATTAGCCCAACAAAGGCACGAGCGGAACAGCCCACACGGCCACACCAGAGCAACAAAGCACGCATCGAGGGTTCCAGCCTCCACCGCTCCACGCACGCCGCACAATCAACACGCCGACACGCGCATCCGGGCCCCAGACCAGCGTTAAATCGGCGTTAGCGGCCGCGGCGGCGACCAGCAATGGCCGGGCGGCGGATCTCTGGAGCACCGCGCCAGCAGCTAAGCGCGCGCGCCTCTCCGACGACGGCGACGAGTTAAGGCACCAACTGGCCGCGGCCAACCCTAGCTGGCCGTCAACCGCCGGCAGCGGGCTGCTTCTCGGTGCTAGACTACCAGGTGCCAGCCAAGCCTTTAAGTCAGAGGATCGGAGGCGTACTGTTGTATTTGCTGCTGCCTGCTGCTGAAGGAGTTGAGGCGTTGACGCGTGCTCACTGCTGGTCGGCTGGATAATTTGAATCAATAATTTATGTACATTTGTAGTTGCTACTTGCTAGTTCATGTTATCTTAATTAATATAAGTCCTATTCCTATGCAAATTATTTGCAGATTTGCAGAGATGAAGATAAAAAATATGAGCATAAACAGTTTTTTTGCAAGTAGTTCAAGCACTCCTCGTGTCGAACCTGATCCTATCCCAGCAAGTCTAATGATCCCAGCGAATGTGAACCCAAATCCCCTTTCACTGGCTGTAGTGACCATAGCTCCTACTTCAACTAATGAGGGACCTGATCCCTCAACTCCAAGTAATGAGAGAAATGACACCACATTTGATGAGAGTACAAACCAACCAAGAATGCCTATACTAGAATGTCATCCAAGTCAAATTATTGCTGATCCAGGATTTAGAATACCAATAGAAGATTATGCCCCTGAAATTAGAAGTGATGTGAGAATAGCTTATTTGTTGAACAAGCGAAACAAAGCTATTGGGCATAAATTCAAGAAGACAAAGGATGGTAAAATTTGGAGATCCTTTCAACGTGCGTGGTTTGACAATTTTGATTCGTTGGAATATAGTGTGGATAAGGAGGCTGTGTTTTGCTTCCATTGCTTCCTTTTCAAGAAACCATCCCAAGCCATTAGATTTGGCAATGATGTTTTCACAAAAAATGGGTACACTGGTTGGAAAACAGGTTTAGCTAGTTTTGAAAAGCATGTTGGTGGTCAATCTAGTTACCACAACATTGCTAAGGGAGATTGTGATGATTTCAACAATCAACGAGCAAGTGTGGCTACCAAATGCCGAGTGTACAGCAAAGAGACTGAGATATCTTATAAAATCTGCCTAACTGCATCATTGGATTGTGCAAGGTATCTCATAGCACAAGGTGAAGCTTTTCGTGGGCATGATGAATCCTCCACTTCCATCAACAAGGGCAATTTTAGAGAGTTATTGGACTGGTATAAGGACAAGAAGGAAGATTTGAAGGATGCATTTGATAAGGGGGCTGGAAATACACAAATGATTTGTTCTGACATCCAAAAGGACCTTGCTACAGCTTGTGCGATGGAGGTAACCAAAGTTATTAAGAATTTCTCAATGCTTATTGATGAGGCTATATATTGTTCAATAAAGGAGCAAATGGCGGTGATTTTGAGGTAACACGTACCATATTTTAGTGTTTTTATATTGTACTAGTAACGTTTACTAATCTGATTTCGTGATGCACGTAGATTTCTAGATGATCTTGGAGTGCTCCAAGAGAGATTCCTTGCCATTAAGCACATCATAGATTGCACATCTACTGGAATTAAACAAGCTTTAGTTGATGTGTTGGAATATCATGGTTTGTCAATTTCCAGGCTACGTGGTCAGGGTTATGATGGGGCTTCAAATATGAGAGGGGAGTTCAATGGTTTGCAAAAATTAGTTAGAGATGAAGCTCCGTATGCATTCTATGTTCATTGCTTTGCTCATCAGTTACAATTGGTGGTTGTCACCGCTGCTCAATGTAGTCCTGCTATTGCTGATTTATTCAATTATATTCCCTTGATAGTGACTCAAGTGTGTTCATCTTGTAAAAGGAAAGATGCATTACTTTCCAAACATCAAGATGAATTGTTAAATTTGATGGAGAATGGAAAGATTTCAGCCGGCACCGGGTTGCATCAAGAATCTAACATAACAAGACCAGGAGATACTCGTTGGGGCTCACACCTGAAAACCTTGCTTCGTATATTCACATTGTGGAATGCTGTGGTGGATGTGCTAGGAATTGTTGTGGCTGATGCTCGGGAACACACATGCCAAGGTGGAGCTAGAGGTTTGCTTAAAAACATGGAATGCTTTGAATTTGTGTTCATCATGTTCTTCTTAATAAACTTGTTGAGCGACACAAATCAGCTATCCCAAGCTTTGCAAAGGAAGAATCAAAATATTGTTGAGGCCATGCGTTTGATCTTGGATGTGAAAGAAAGCTTGCAGGACATGAGAGACAATGGTTGGGAGCCTTTATTTTGCCAAGCCAAGAACTTTTGTGAAACACATGATATTGGTGTGCCAAACATGGATGATCTTGTTGGAACAATGGGCCAATCTGTTCGCACTAAGAATAAGGTGACTCGACTTCACTATTACAAGGTTACCATATTCAATGTTGCCATTGATGCAACTATCACAGAGATGAATCACCGATTCAATGAAGTTTCCACCGAGTTATTAGATTGCATGTCTTGTCTTAATCCAACAAACAACTTTGCAAAGTTTGACATTGACAAACTTATTCGTCTAGCTGAAATTTATGATGAAGATTTCACAGAAGCTGACCGGTTGTTGCTAAGAGTACACCTCCCCAGATTTCTTATGAACATTAGGAGAAGTGACGAATTTAATGGATGTCGGGATATGTCCACACTTGCTCGTTTGATGGTTGAAACAACAAAACACACAACTTTCCATTTGGTATATCACCTCATTGAGTTGACACTCATTCTTCCTATAGCAACTTCATCAGTTGAGCGAATATTTTCAGCAATGAAGATCATCAAGACAGATTTGCGCAACAAACTATCAGATGATTGGCTAAATGATTTATTGGTGTGCTATTGTGAGAAAGAGATATTCAGAAGCATTCACGATGACAAAATCATGATACAATTTCAGAAAATGAGTGATCGGAAAGGACATTTGCCTTATGAGTTTAATGTGATTCCTTAGAGGTATATATGTTAGTGTTACTAGTATTAATACTTACATGTGCACGACTTATTGTTATATCACTAACAAGTGTGCTAATTTGGACAGATGGCTTGTGGTTGGTGACTTGAGCGAGGGATCTTGGGCATACATCTCTATATTTTGGTGTGAAGCTATTCTATAACTACAATACCAGTAGCAGTGCTGACAAGTAGTAAGAAGCAACATCTCATTCTCTTTTGTTATTGCTTCTCTCATACTTTGATGCCTTGGTATGTGAATTGTAAGAACCTTTCTGGTGTGCTTAAATGAATACTACATGTTTTAGTTAGTATTCTGGGAAAGTTTGATTACCATTTCGGCAAAAGGACAAGGAGATAATTGCTATTTAGCTGTACAAATTCAAATTTCAGCTCAAAATTTAATATTTTTCAAAAATCCCAAAACAATTAGAGTCAACACTAGATGCTTCCAGTAGTATTCTATGATATTCTCAACTCATTTGGATAAAAGAATTACGAGATGATGTTGTTTCTCTTGAACGGAAAATTTCATTTTTTTTCTATCGTTAACTTTGAGCCCACCCTCCAATTTCGTTCTGGACTCGCCACTGCCTCAACCCCGAGGGTGAACTACTCCCTCCTCGTGATGGACAGCGCCAGGATGATGAAGATGGCCACCGGTGATGGATCCCTCCTCAGGTGTCTTGAACAGGTCCCGATTGGTTTTTGGTGGCTACAGAGGCTTGCGGTGGCGGAACTCCCGATCTAGGTTATTTTCTGGGGGTTTCTGTATATATAAGAGGTGTTGGCATCGGGGACAAGTCAGGGGGCTCTCCGAGGCGGCCACGAGATAGGCGGGCGCGCCCCCACCCTCATGGGTGCCTTGGGACTCTTCTGGCCCATCTCCGGTACTCAGTGGGCTTCTTCCGGTCCAAAAATAATCTCCGTGAAGTTTCAGGTCAATTGGACTCCGTTTGGTTTTCCTTTTCTGCGATACTCAAAAACAAGGAAAAATAGAAACTGGCACTGGGCTCTAGGTTAATAGGTTAGTCCCAAAAATCATATAAAACAAAACATAAATGCATATACAACATCCTAGATGGATAATATAATAGCATGGAACAATCAAAAATTATAGATACGTTGGAGACATATCATCCATCTTTTTGTGTGATCCCTAATATTACTCTGATCTCCTTACTCTCCAACATATCATCCATCTTTTTGTGTGATCCCTAATATTACTCCGATCTCCTTACTCTCTTCTTTTTGCGTGTTTCCATTGCGCTTTCCTTGATGTGCTACTGATTCTTCTCTTCTGGTGTAGGTAGTATAGCTTGGAGCAGAGCAGAGCACCCGCGATGGATGTGCTACTGATTCTTCTCTTCTGGTGCAGGTAGTATAGCTTGGAGCAGAGCATCCGCATGGCCAGAAGATGAACCTCCTGAAGATATCAACATGAATGCCTTCCGTGACGAATTAGCTCATGCTTTGTTTCATGGAGTGTACTTTTTTGTGAAGCTTGATTGGCGACTTGTATGTTTGAGTGGGACATCTCATCTGTGTGTACAAAATAAAATTTATCATGTTTTGGACCCTTGATTTGTAAAGATAATTTGTTTATGTCAATTGTGAGCGGGAGGAGGCCACACAAGAGCCGGCCACACCAAATCCCGCAGGAAATAGGGTCTAGAGTAGTCAAAGGATTGAGAAAGAGCATTTATTTTTAATCTAACCCTACCATCCAAACATCTCTTTGGTTAGAGTTAGTTCAGGGTTAGTTCAGGGTTAGAATCTAACTCTAACTTCTAACTGAGTTAGAGTATCCAAACAGGGCCTTAATCAAATGGTGTAATTGCGGTATGAATATTGGGATGCGAGCGATTCAAGGCAATAGTCTATCAGTTTGATATTGAAACAATAATACATAAGCATACTAGTAAACAAGCATACCTTTTAAAATAAAGATGCTAAAGAACATGATCCCTACACATTTAATCATGTAAAGCATGGCATGCTCGGTCTTCCTAACATAAAGATACCAAATCACGAACAACCCCGGTGTCAAACCAAACAATTGAATCATACTTTTTCTTGCTTTAGTTTTTCCAACTCTCACACAATACTTGGGCGTGAGCCAAGGACTTAGCACTTTGAATGGTAAAGAGACTGATGATGGGGGTTTATAAGGGAAGACAAAAAGGTATAAGAAAGTCTCACATCAATGAGGCTTGGTTGTTAGGCGTTCGAGAGGCCTTATAATCGATGTCAATGCGAGGAGTAGGGATTGCCATGCAACGGATGCACTAGAGCTATAAGTATATGAAATCTCTCTATATGAAATTAAGTGGGTGTGCATTCAAATTACTTGCTCATGAAGACCTCGAGCATTTGAGGAAGCTCGTCATCAGAATGTGCAAGTCAATTCTATAATGTAAAAAATCTCACTACTATATGAAAATGAAAATCATGGAGACTCTCTATATGGAATGCATGATGCTACTTTGAAGTACAAGTGTGGTAAAAGGATAGTAGTGTGACTCCTCTCTCTTTTTCTCTCATTTTTCTCCTTTTCTCTTTTTTTCTCTTTTTTCCTATTTTTTTGAATGGCCTCATGGACCTCATCCCCTGTTTTTTCGAGGAATCATAAATCCCCTCCTATTCATTCCCTCACAGGTAGGGGCACACTCTAACAATGATGATCATCACACTTTTATTTACTTATAAATTATGAACATATGAATAACATAATGACTAAAAGTGAATGTCTCTGGTAGTATAAAGGGAGGCACAATGATCTAGCGTAAACTTGTATTATAATGATGAACGGTGGCTTTGCCACAAAATATCATGTCAGCTCTATATGACAAGTGAATGCTCAAGTCACGTAAATGCACGTGGAAGTTGCATGACAATATATCTCGGAATGGCTACAAAATGCCATGATATGTAGATATGGCGGCTATTTTGAGGAAGATATAGTGAGGCTTATGTGCGAAAGAGTGTATCATTTCACGGGGTTGGATGCACCGACGAAGTGTGCAACATGTCTTGAGGTGAGAGTGGGCAATGCAGGATACTGAGAGGCTGGCAAAATATGAATAGGTGGAAGTGCTTTAAAGTACAAAAACTCACATTAGTCATAAAAGAACTCAAATATTTATTATGAAATTAGTCCTCAAAAGCAAAGAATAACTCACATGCTCCTAGGTGGGGGCTCGGTAGGATATAACCATTACGGGGCCTTGATCCAAGTAACACAAAGGATATCAATCAATGATAAATCATGTTCCAACTTCCTCACTATGCCAAGGACTAACACTTTCATGTATATGGACTCATAAACCTTAACGCCAATATTACTACTAAACCATAATCACTCACTAACACACTCATATATCATCATCTCAATGTTGCAAAACTACTGCAAGGAATCAAACACTATCACATTCAATGATCTACAAGTCCATGCAAATTTTTATTTTACCACTACTATATAACTATCATTTTTGGACCAATTGTATAAATAATGCAAATTACCACTTCCTATTTAACTCTCAAAAGGATATAAGTTAAGCAGGAGAGTGCAAATAATTTCTATAAAACACGTCGCCATGCTCAAACAAATATAAGTGAAGTACTAGAGCAATTGCCTCAACTCAAAAAGATATATGTGAAATATAGATGATCATTCTATAAATTTAAGATGAATGTGTGTATCTCTAATAAATGTGTCCAGGAAAAGATGATTGTGAAGGTCAACAAGCAAAACTAAAATAAAAGGAATGATGCTCCAAGCAAAACACATATCGTGTGAAGAATAAAAATATAGCTTCGAGTAAGGTTTACCGGTAGTATTGAAGATGGAAGATGGAATGCTATCCGGGGCATCCCCAAGTTTAGACACTTGAGTCTTCCTTCAATATTACCTTAGGGTGCCATGGGCATCCCCAAGCTTAGACTCTTGTCGTTCCTTGTTCTTATCATATCTCCATCTCACCTAAAACTTGAAAAACTTCATTCACACAAAACTTAACAGAACTCGTGAGATAGGTTAGTATAATAAAATTAATTATTCACTTGGGTATTGTCAAGACAAGATTCATAATTGTTCTCACATAATTTCCACTGTATTCTATTATTCAAACAATTTATATCTCCCAATATAAGGCATGGAAATTCTAAAATAAGCAAACTATGAAATCGAAACAAAATCTGTCAAAAACAGAACAACACGTATAGATCTAATTTTTAATCATACTTTCTGTAACTCTAAAAATTCAGAAAAATTAACAAAACTTAGAAAATTTGAATAGAAGCAGTGTATATAAAATTCAGCATTTTATCACGCTTGAGTAGATAATACAAATTTAGATAAGTGATGCAAAAGTTTCTGTTTTTTGCACAAAACCAAATAAACAAGCATCCAAATCACCCTAAAGGTTTTACTTGGCACAAAAATTGAAAGAAAAGAAACAAACATGATGACTACAGTAGTAATAATCATGTAGACTCAGAATAAGTATTGGTATGTCTCCCAACAAGCCCTTTCTTTGTAGCCATTAAGATAGGCTTGAGATTTTAGTGATGCTCACATGAAAGTCAAGAATTGAAGAATAAAGATAGCATTAAATGGCATGTAGCAAACACATATGAGTCTAACATCCTTCCATGCATAGGAAGCTTATAAGAATCCCGCCTCGGTACAAAGCCTTACAAAAGGTATAAAGGGTAATATGGACTTTTCACAATTTGTATCTTTTTTTGTATGTAACGTATATACGCCGGGCAGTTCACTTGGGCCAGCCCATTAGTGGTGGCATGCGATGAAAAGTAACAAAAAGGCTCACACAAGCTGGGAATTGAAACCCTGACCACCTACAACATGAACTACGTCCACAACCACTTGACAGCGCACCTTTGGGGAAAAGTAAAGTCAGACACTTTAACTAATGGACGAGCTGGGTATATTTAAAAAAATTAGGAACACTTTCTGAACCGTTTTTTTCATATTTTCTTTTTCTTTATTTATTTTCATTTTCCTGTTATGTTTTTCTTTCATTTTTCCAAAAAATGGCCGTGCTTACAAAATGTTGTTTAAAATTTCAAAAGTTCATTATTTCCAAATTTTGTTCACAAATTAAAAAATATTTACATTTAACAAAATTGAGGTAATTTGAAAAAATGTTCATGTCTTTAAAAAATAGTTCAAAATGCCAAAATGTGAATAATTTTTTGACTAGCATAAACAAAATTGTGAAAACAAACATTTTTGGAGAGTAGGGAGAAAAAATTAAATTCAAAAACATTTTTCAGAAATGCAAACAGTAAATAAATGATATAAAAAGTGTTCTCAATTTACCCGAACATATTTTCAATTTGTGAACAATTTTTTTTGAAAATGAGAACATTTTTTAAATTCTGAACAAATTCCAATAGTCGCCCCACAGGAGAGATGGCGTCGCTTAGTTAGGCACGGCCTAAGATTTTTTTTCTTATCATTTTTTGTTTTTCGCTCTTTTTTAAATAATTTATTTTTATCCTTTTTAACCTTTATTTTTTTGAAACCTTTTCCAAAAATTGAAATAACAAAATAACAGTTTTAAGTAACTATTATAAATTCTTTCTTCCTTTAAATATTTATTCAAGGCTTTAAAAAAAGCATTTGTTGTTTTTAATTCTATCATTTTGTATTTTATTAGTTATGTTAGAAACATGAAATGACAATTTTATGTACCTATGTAAATTATGATTTTAAATACATTTTCCCTTCAAACCTAGCATGGGATGACTATTCGGACATGCTACGTTAAACACGGTGTTTGTTTGGACATTCTTGAAATGACCCCAACGTTTGCCAACAGGTGGCATGCCCATGGTAGGCATCCATGCCCCTAATATTTTTTTCCCATGGCCTTTTATGACCAGTTCAAGGCACCCAAATCAAGTTGCTTGGGTATTCGCCAAGTTTTGCATTTTCTATGGTTAGACGTGTCGCAACTTGCATACTAGGAGCTGAGACCATTTATCCATAGCCTAAAGTATATCAGTTTAGATAAGTGTATTTGTCATTCCCGTCATTATCGGTCAACATGAACATTTTATCTTTGCCTAACAATTCTTGAAATTTGTCAACAATTTTGGAATTTCAAAGTGTGTATGAAAATTTACAAACTTGAACACCTTCTTCCAACATTGTTAACAAACTACGAAAAAATGATGAAAATTTCAAACAAAAAATGCAAACCACATACTTCTAAAAAAATAATCAACTTTTTTGAAATGCATACATTTCTTAAATTTGTGAACAAAAATTTGAAAACTGGAATGTTTTATGAAATTCCAAAATATTTGTAGAGTTTTAAAAAATATTTGAAAATAAGAACATTTTATGTAATGCCAAACATTTTAAGTTCCACAAAGAGTAATAAAGTTCAAAAGTAGAAAAATGAATTGACGAAAAGAGAAGAAAACAAAAACAATTGCGACGAAAAAATGCTTAGGCCTTAGAAAATAAGAATATTTTCAGAAAATTTTAGTATATTTGAAAAAATATATGTAAATTTGAAAATATGTTTGTGTTTTGGAATAACGCTCGCCAATTTGAAAAAGTATTGGCATTTAAAGAAAATATTTGGAAATTGAAAAATTATTCACGTTTTCTAGAAATGCTCACAAATTTGATAAATTATAAAAATGTCTGCAGTTTCAGGAAATATGTTTACAATACTGAAAAGCAGTTCTGAAAATTTTAAAATGTTCACAAAATCAAAGTATTTTTCATAAGAAAAGTCTCGCAAATTAAAAAAACGCATTTCCAAAAGAATTCAAATTTTGAAAAACGTTTTTTATTTTAAAAAATACATTAGTTTTTTAGCTACAAAAACGCTTTAGCAAGAATGTTCGGCCCGGTTGAACAATACCAATTTTGATCAGCTACAATATTTCTAATAAAAAAACTCTTGCAGTATGTCCATTATAGGTGATAGAGTACTGCGCTACATATGTATCACCAAATTGTGATGGTTCTGGTGGCCATTAGCAATTTTGCAACCCCTGGAGGCCCTATGTTTGATGCCTAATTGGCGCACTATTTGACGTATTTTTGGGGAAGACCATCCTACCCTTTATTATGAAGGGGTATGTACAAATCTCGTCCGTTGATGTGTTGAGGGTGGTTGTACCGAACAAGAAGTAATCTTATAAATAAACAAATTATCAAGGCAAAAAATATATAGCATATGCAAGAAAGAGGAATGAAACATTAATAATTTTAACACGAAACTAGGTAATTTAGTAACATGAAAATTTCTATAACCATATTCCCCTCTCTCAAAATAATTACATGTGGGATCATAATCAAATTCAACAATATAGCTATCATGTAAAACATTCTCTTCATGATATACATGCATGCATACTTATAATTTTCCAAGATAATGGGATTAACATTAACTAAAGTCATGGCGTCTCCAAACCCACTTTTATCAAAAATTTCGTAAGATTGAATATTCTCCAAACAAGTGGGATACTTTTTACCTAAAGTTGACGCTCTTCCAAACCCACTTCCAATAGTATTGCAAATTTTATTATTAATAATACATTCATTATGAGGCTCAAATAAATTCTCAAGTTTGCAAGAAGCATCATAATTATCACCCCAATCATGAACATCATAATAATTAATAGGCATAACAAAATCATCATTAGTAGTGCCTACTGAAAGTGCAACTAATCCTCGGGTGGTTTTGGTAATTCATAACAACATATAGCTCATTGAACTAATATCCATTCAAGTTAAATATTTCAGAAAGTTCAATGATTGGCATGGCATGGACTAGAGATGTGGACCCCTCAAAATGCTAAGGACAAAGATTGGCAAAAGCTCAAGACTCTTCATTTTCATTTTAGTGATCCAAGATCACATTGACTCTATAGGAAAGCCAATATTATTAAATGGGGATGAGGTGTTGCCTAATGGTCTAGTTGCTCAAAGTGCTTAGTGATATTGCTCCAAAACCCTCAACCACTTTCTCATTTCCACATATGTCCAAAACCCAAAGTCAAACTCGGCCCCAGTGATTTGATCTATCCGGCGCCACCGAGTTCAGTTGACATAGCCACTGCCAAAAACCCTAGAAAATTCGGTCACGCCGATATGGATCTCGGTCTCACCGAGATGGCCTTGCAAACTCTCTGTTTCCCTTTGTAACATTTCGGTCTCACCGAAATGAGCAATCGGTCCTACCGAGTTTGCTTGACTAAATCTATGTTTGCTCTTTGCTGAAATCTGTCTCACCGAGTTTAAGAAATCGGTCTCACTGAGACGAGGTTTTGCCCTAGCCCTAGCGCATCAGTCCAACTGAGTTGATCCAGTCGGTCCTACCAAGATTCCTAACATTCACATTTTGAACTAAATCGGTCTCACCGAGTTCTTCTGTTCGGTCAAGTTGGGTCAAATGTGTGTAACGGTTGGATTTTGTGTGGAGGCTATATATACCCCTCCACCCCCATCTCTAGTTGTGAGAGAGCCATCAGAATGTGCCTACATTTCCACTACTCATTTTCTGAGAGAGAACCACCTACTCATGTGTTGAGACCAAGACATTTCAATCCAACCACAAGAATCTTGATCTCTAGCCTTCCCCAAGTTGCTTTCCACTCAAATCATCTTTCCTCCATAGCCAAATCTTTGAGAGAGAGTTGAATATTGGGGAGACTATCATTCGAAGCACAAGAGCAAAGAGTTCATCATCATCACACCATCTATTACCTTTTGGAGAGTGGTGTCTCCTAGATTGGTTAGGTGTCACTTGGGAGCTTCTGACAAGATTGTGGAGTTGAACCAAGGAGTTTGTAAGGGCAAGGAGATCACCTACTTCGTGAATATCTACCCGAGTGAGGCAAGTCCTTCGTGGGTGATGGCCATGGTTGGATAGACAAGGTTGCTTCTTCGTGGACTCTTTGTGGGTGGAGCCCTCCGTGGACTCGCACAGCCGTTACCCTTCGTGTGTTAAAGTCTCCATCAACGTGGATGTACGATAGCACCACCTATCGGAACTACACTAAAAATCTCCATGTCTACATTGCTTTTGCCTTCTCCAAACCCTTACCTTTACCTTCATATGCAATGTTTTTACTTTCTGCTGCTACACTCTTAGAATTGCATGTGTAGGTTGATTGCTTGACTTGTGCTAATTTGCTAAAATCTGTCAACATTTAAAATTGGGAAAAGGTTAGATTTTTATTTGGTCAAGTAGTCTAATCACCCCCCCTTCTAGATCTACTTTCGATCCTACAAGTGGTATCAGAGCTTTAGTCTCCATTTGCCTTAATTTCCATAGCTTTGGTGATCATAGACTTGGTTTCGCAAACTAGGAGAGCATGGCGTCCAGCGAGGGAAATTACCACCATAGAGGTCCTTACTTTGATGGCACAAATTTTGCTAGTTGGAAGCATAAGATGAAAATGCATATTCTTGATCATAACCCTGCCGTTTGGGGTATTGTGTGTATTGGCTTGCAAGGTGAATACTTTGAGGATGGAAGAGAACTGGATCATGAAGCATCCGCAGAAGAATTGAATATGTTGCAATACAATGCTCAAGCTTGCGATATCCTCTTCAACATACTGTGCCCCAAAGAATTCAACAAAATTAGCCGCCTTGAGAATGCAAAGGAAATTTGGGATACTTTGGTTGATATGCACGAAGGTACCGACTCCATCAAGGAATCCAAATTGTATGTGCTTCAAAGTAAACTTGACAAGTTCAAAATGAAGGATGGTGAAGGAGTCACTGAGATGTACTCTAGGCTTGCTCTCATCACAAATGAGATTGCCGGCTTAGGAAGCGAAGAGATGTCTGCCAAATTCATCATCAAGAAGATCCTCAGAGCCTTGTATGGAAAATATGATACCGTGTGCACCTTGATCCAAATGATGCCCAACTACAAAGATCTCAAAACAATGGAAGTCATTGGTAGAATTGTTGCTCATGAGATGTCACTCAAGGATAAGGAAGAGCTCCACAACAAGTCAAGCGGTGCTTATAAAGCGTCATGTGATTCTCCTACAACATCAAGTGAGAAACAAGTATTTAATGAAGAACTGAGCTTAATGGTGAAGAACTTCAACAAATTCTACAAGAGTATAAGCAAAGAGAGAAGTTCCAAGTCAAGGTCCTACAATGACAAAAGATCTTCTAGTCATGATCGTAATTGCTACAGTTGTGGAAGACCCGGACACTACTCCAATGAGTGTAAGACTCCCTACAAGAGAAGAGAAGATTCACCCAAAAGGAGAAGTAAAAGAGACGAATCACCACCAAGAGAGAGAAGGAGTAGAGATGATCGTTACGTAGAAACAAGGATTTGGAAAGGAAGGACAAGTCATCAAGGAGCTACACAATACAAAGACATCAAGCTCATGTTGGTGAATGGGTATCTGGTTCTGACTCCAACAACTACTCCGAGAGAAGTTATCACTCTGACTCCGAATATACTCAAGATGAAGGTGTTGCTGGTCTTGCACTTGTGTCATCCAACTCCTACGACATATTTGACTCACCAAATGTGGGAATTGGAAGATGCTTCATGGCTAAAGGTCCTAAGGTATCACACCCCGTGTATGTTGATTTCAATAGTGAAGATGATTTGCTAGGTGATGATGATTTACTTGTTGACAACACTAGTGATGAAGACTATGATGAAATTGCTATTAATCATGCTAATCAAGATGAAACGAATGACAGTGATAAGAAGGAGATTGAGCATCTAACTATAGAACTAAACACTCTTAAGTTAGCTCATGAAACTACTTTGGAGGATCATTGAGAGCTTTTAAAGGCTCATGAGAAGCTACGCTTTGAGAAGCTCAATTTAGAGCAAGAGCATGGGTTCTTAAAAGCAATCAATGATGATCTTCGAAAGAAAAGTTCTTCTTACACTGCCAAGCGTTTATTCTTGTCTACTTATACGCCACAAGCAAAATCTAGCAACAAGAGCAATAAAGATTCTTCTTCTAGTAGTAACAATAATCACGTTACATCCAATATTGTTACTTCTAGTAGTTCTCTTGATTCCACTAATGATTCTCTTAGCCAAGTTACACTTGAGCAAGAAAATAGCTTATTGAAGGGAATTATAGAGAAAGGTGTTTACAAGAGCCTTGCCGGAAGTAAGCAATTTGAGGAAATTGTGCGCAAGCAAGGAAGGCACCGGGAGAATCAAGGTGTTGGTTTTGAACGAAAGTTCAATGCCAATGGCGTTGAGTGGGAAGAAGATCAGTACCCCAAGACAAAGTTTGTTCCTCAACAACAGAAGTATGGCCCCACTTCTTTCAAGGGAACTCAAGCTCAAGATGATCTTCCACCACAAGACCACAAGCTAAAAGGCAAGGACAAGCTTCAAGAAGAGATTGATTCATTTGAAGAAGCTCCTAAGGCCTTGGTCAAGTGGGTTCCCAAGACTACATCAAGTTCTACTTCATCAAGTACAACTACAACTCCAAGGATCCCCATCAAGTTGATGTGGATCACAAAGAAGAAGAACTAGAAAGTTCTTGAGGGTGACTCCGCGAATATACTTCACTCATATCCATTTTGGCAAGGACAAGTGCAATCAACTTCCATATCTTGCACTAGTTCAAGGAGTCACAAACCCTCTTGTTGGTAAGACAAGGGACTAGGTAACCTAATGCTTTCATGGACAACATCATATGTGTGTTTCATTCTATGTCTATGGATATCCTTGTGTTCCTTGTGGGACTAACCCATGCAGGCATTGAAACTGCAACCCACTCCAATGGATTGCTCCAAATGAACTACATCAACATTGAGCATCCACATCTTCAACATCTACATGAAGTCATCATCGACAGAACCCAAGGTTAGTTCATCCCTCTAAGGGGGGATATCACATCTAGGGGAGCTTTACTCTAATAATTGGGCTAAAGCAACTCTAATGGTGTGAACACAACAGTGCTTTATGTAAAAGTGGTAACCCCACTTGCGCTTAAACGATAAGTATGACCTATGATCAAATGTTCTCATTTGACTCCTAAGTCAATATACTCATATTAGATGACCTAGTCATCGCCAATTGCTTGATAGATGCTAGAGTGTTTGTGCATGCTTTGCCACATGTTTTATTTGCTATATTATTGTGTGAGCATGTTGGTTGAGTAATTTTCTCCATTTGAGGACATCCATTTGTTGCTTTGATTGTTTTGTCTTTCTTTTGCCAAATGGATGGACAAGAATGCCTAAGTACTCCATCTATCTATCTATGTTTTTCTTGTCTCAAAGTCTATTCATGCTACATCACAAAGTTTGAACAAGTCAAATTCGGACCCTCCGGGTGAGGAGCACTTGGAGCCACCGATCCGTCAAGGGCTTAACTTCCAAAACCTCTTAATGCATCCCCATCAGACCAACTCACTCTACTCGATTTCATCGAATTCATTAAATTGATCTAGGTTTTCATCTCGGTGATACCGATTTGAACAATTCGGTCACATCGAGTTGCAGCAACTGCTAGCAGTTTTGCATCCCGGTGCCACCGAGTCGTTCCACTCGGTCACACCGATTGTGACTGGGTATATATACCACGGGTTGAAAATTTGGAAATTCCTCCAAACACTCAACCGCGCCTCCTAGCTCTGCCGCCCCTTGGTCTCCAGATCATCGCTGTCGTCACCAGTGCCTCCTATCGCTGGTCTCCACCGCCGTCAATGGGTTTCTCACCGCCGTTGCCGCCATAGCAAGTTCATCAGCAAGTTATGGTACGGTCTTGACATCTTTGTGCGTTCTATTGTTCTAATTCTTGCACAAATATCTTTGCCATTATTCCTCCCACGTATGAGATCAATCTATCCACCAAAAGAATCCATTAGAATAGATTTGATGTAAATACTTAGGGTTAGGTTTCCACCGAACTCATCTCGGACCGACTGATCTGAGGTTCTCGGTCACACCAATTTGGCCCTAGCCATTGCACAAGTACAACTCAGTCTGACCGAAGTGTACTAATCGATGTGACCGAAATCACTTTCTTTGTGAAAGCCTAGCATCTCGGAGTCATCGAACTGCATTTCGGTCTGACCGAAACTGTGTGTTTAGACTCTGTTTATGCTCTGTTGTCATCGAGTTTGTCAAATTGGTAGCTCCGAAATGCTTTCTGAGAAAACTAAAGTTAAGTTTTTGTCTCAATATTTTTGCAAATTAGCTGCACTTTTTGATGCTCATCCACTCTATCTATACCCAACTATTCACAGGGTCAGCTTGCAGAGATGCCAGAGGGCAGTGATAGCCAGAACAGGTCTGAAGAGCAGATGAACCTCAGTGAGGGCACTAGCCCCTCCACCAGCTTTGATGAAGGTAGCAAAGGAAGAAGAAGAACTCAGACAGTGAGGATGAGGACTTTGTTGCTAGATAAGTCACTTCCAAGAAGAAAGGATTAAGGAAAGAGTATGCTGCTGCTGCCACCACCAAGCTAGGTCAGAAGCGAAAGCAACCAGCCAAGAGAGCACCAATGTCCAAAATTAGACATTCCAGAGCTGCTCAAGAGCAAGAAGCTACTGCTGCACCAAGTGGTGCAGGTGAGAAGAAGGAAACAAAGAGAGGAAGATGGTGCAAACTTGTAGATCGTATGACTGAGTTTGAAAAGCATTCTTCCGATGAAGAAGATGAGGAGGAGGAAGAGCCAGCTGCATCTCCTGCCAAAACCCAAAAGCTTATGGGGAATGCCATAAGGACTGGGACTGCTCCTTCAAAGCCCAAGTCTGCACCAAGCCCAAGGCTCCAGCTCAAGCCCCCAAGTCAACAACTCCCAAGATATCAACAAGGAATATCCCTATTGCAGAGAAGAACAAGGCCCCAGTGCCTGAAGCTCAAGAAGAAGAAGAGTCACAAGTGCTCAGGAAGCTCAAACCCAAAATTCCAGACCATAGTGATGACCATCCCGTGGTAGAAAAATATGAAGCTGGGAAAGGATGCAGGTCTAGGACAATGGAGACAGAATGATCCATATGCTATCAGAAGGACGACTGCTATGGACTATCATTTTCACACACTGGAACAACAAGACTTCTATGAAACTGTCCTTTTGGACAAGAAGCCCATTGTCTGTGATATGAAGTGGGTTGACTGGAAGTACATTGATGAGAATGAAGACTACTTCCCAAGTGTACATGAGAGCTTTAGACTGAATGGTGTTGAAAATTTTGTTGGTCAGAAGTTGACCAAGTGGACCGATGAGTTGATCATGCAATTCTATTCCACTGCTCACTTCTACCCAGATGGAAAGATTGTCTGGATGACTAAAGGAACAAGGTATCGATCAATTGTCTCAGAGTGGGCCAAGTTGATCAGTGCCCCAAAGGAAGAGGAAAATGACATTGATGTATATGCTAAGACTAGGAAGGATCACAACTCCATGTCCAACATGTACAAGACTATCCCTGATGAGGCCTTGGAGACTCACAAGTTTTTTTCAATATACTATCTGCTGTCAGGTTTGACCACCATCAACACAATCTTGAGGCACACTCTTTTGACCAAGTCAGGAGATCATAGAATGATTCGTGGTCAATCAATCAACTTGCTCCACTTGTTTGATGTTGTTCCTCAGAACTTCAAAGTGATGAGCTTAATTGTTGAAACTGTGAAGAGAACTGCATCTGATCAGAAAATATCATGTGGATATGCCCCTCACATACAAATGTTGATCAATTCCAAGATGGGAACCGAGACATATCTTGTTGATAAAGAGCATCTTACCCTGAGGCCAGATTTTGAGGACAATGAAGTTGTCATGGATGCATCCCATCCTACTAGTGTAGAAGCCCAAGAGAAGAGAGAGAGAGAGAGAGAGAGAGAGAGAGAGAGAGAGCAAAGGCTGTAAAAGCAGCAAATGAAGCCAGTGGACCAGATGCTTCTACAGTGATGCTCAAGACCAAGTAGGATCAACTCAGTTATCTGCTTGAGGCCACAGTGAGAATTGAGAAGGGCTTGGCCACCCTGACTCAAAATCAAGAGAGTCTTGAGAGGATCATTGAAAAAAAAACCTGGGCAGGATAGTAAAGAGCTGATTCTAGGGAAAGCTAGGATTTCACTTTTCTCTCAGCCATCGAGTTGGAGTAGTTAAACTTCTATATGCTGTGGAAGAATATGCATAAGCATTAGTTCTTGCCCTTCCAGTGTAAGTGGCAGATCAAACTTGATCTAGTTCCACACATTGCCTTTTCCCTTATATGTCGTGGCAAAGCAGCTCCCTTCGGTAAAAAGGATTTGAGTGGAAGATTGAGCGCCCCTTAACGTTTGGAAGTATCCTTTTCAATGGTTAGAAACCTTTCTATTCTATGACGGCTAAGTCGAGGGCAGACACAACAGGTCACGAAGACCTAGAGGATATAGAATTCCTATTTACCGGGAACGGAAGGTGTCGGTGTCAAACCGCGGATCTCGGGTAGGGGTCCCGAATCTGCGTCTAGGCGGATGGTAACAGGAGACAAGGGACACGATGTTTTTACCCAGGTTCGGGCCCTCTCGATGGAGGTAAAACTCTACTCCTGCTTGATTGATATTGATGATATGGGTAGTACAAGAGTGGATCTACCACGAGATCAAGGAGGCTAAACCCTAGAAGCTAGCCTATGGTATGATTGTTGTTGTGATTGTGTCCTACAGACTAAAATCCTCCGATTTATATAGACACCGGAGAGGGCTAGGGTTACACAGAGTCGGTTACAATGGTAGGAGATCTACATATCCGTATTGCCAAGCTTGCCTTCCACGCCAAGGAAAGTCCCATCCGGACACGGGACGAAGTCTTCAATCTTGTATCTTCATAGTCCGGGAGTCCGCCGATGATGATAGTTCGCTATCCGGACACCCCTAGTCCAGACTCCTCAAGAGCCCCGAACCAGGCTTCAATGACGACGAGTCCGGCGCGCATATTGTCTTCGGCCTTGCAAGGCAGGTTCCTCCTCCGAATAATTCATAGAAGATTGTGAACACCAGGATAGTGTCCGGCTCTGCAAAACAAATTCCACGTACCACCGTTGAGAGAATAATATTTACACAAGTTCAATCTGCTGACGTATTTTGGGGCGTGACGTCAACCACTACCAAGCCTTTACTTGAATCGTTTTTATTATACCACCTCAGCGCGTTTAGCGAAGCGGTTTCCTTGGCACGTCTTGTCGAAACAGAGATCGTGTTCCCCTTATTCTGGGATTCCCATCAATACGGACGTGGGTAACCCAACCGCACCATTGATTGCGGTGCTTGGGAGACAAGCGAGTTTCACCAGGCTAGTAGGGACGCATAGTTTCATCCGCCCATATATAAGGGGATAAGGATCCACCTCCTTTACCTACGCCTTCTTCCTCCTTTGCTTATCCGCTCTCAAGACTCGAGCTCCAAATACCAAGTCCGCACATCTCACCTCGACCCTTTCCAGCCATGTCCAGAGCGGAAGGCAAGTGGATGGCCTCCTCCATTACGGAGGGGCACATTGAGAAGTTGCGCAGCGCCGGATATCTATCCAACGACATCGCGCACCGGCTGCCCGACGAGGGGCAGCTCATCCCCACCCCTAGGCCCCATGAGAGGGTCGTATTTCTTCCCCACTTCCTCCGCGGACTGGGCTTCCCACTTCACCCATTTGTCCGGGGGCTCATGTACTACTACGGCCTGGACTTCCACGATCTTGCCCCAAACTTCATCCTCAACATCTCGGCGTTGATCGTCGTGTGCGAGGCCTTCCTCTGCATCGAGCCCCACTTTGGCTTGTGGCTAAAGACCTTCAATGTCAAGCCGAAGGTTGTGAAGGGCAGCCAAGCGGAGTGCAGAGGCGCCATGGTGGGCAAAATGCCCAACGTTACTTGGCTTGAGGGTGCCTTCGTGGAATCCATCAAAGGGTGGCAATCGGGGTGGTTCTACATCACCGAGCCGCGCGACCCTAAATGGGCAGCGACCCCCGAATTCAGATCTGGCATCCCCATGCAGCTCACCTCTTGGAAAGAGAAGGGATTGCTTTGGGGTAGCTCGGAGGAGCTGACCGACTCGATCTGCCTCCGCACCACGTGAACAAGAAGCTTAAGCTTGTCAATGTGATCCAGGTCATGCTCGTCCGCCGGATTCTCCCCTGCCAACAACGGGCCTTCAATTTATGGGAGTTCGATACGGCACAGCACCGGACTTTGAGCAGGCTCTTCGACACGACGTACGAACCTGCCTGGAGGGTGCTGTTCAAGGGCACCGAAGCTCCCGCATCCGCGACCGAAGATCGCGGATTCAGCACGCAGCGCCCGGCTGGCGAGGTAAGCTACGTCATCCTTTATGGGACACTCATTTTTTTAAAGTTTGACTCTATGTGGGATCTAAACTCCCAATAACTTTAACAGATCGCGAAGACGTCCGACAGGTTAGCTGTCCGCCCTTCTTCGAAGACCCAGCAGACGCCTGCTTGACGGGTTACTGGTCCCGGCACTTTACGTGGTGCCGGAGAAGAAGGCCAAGAAGAAGGCCACGGGAACCCGAAGGAGTTCCCGGCGTCAGGTGATATCGGACTCATTGTTCGATGACTCTGAGGCGGACTCCTCCCCCGAAGACGAGGAGGAGAAGAAGAGGCCTCTCCCCCAGCAGGGGGAGAGAAGAAGAGGAAGGCCTCCCCATCGAGGGAGGCCGAAGGGTCCAAGAAGGGAAGGACCCTTCCCCCGGGCTGCTCCGCCAATGTTGGCGACGGCAACGAGGAGTGGCCCTCAAGGGCAAAGCCCCTGGCGAGATCGTAAGTATCCAGACTCCTAGATAATTTATAATTTTTCTTTTTGCCACACGGTGTCTTTCTAATGCCGCATACAACCTGTAGTCCGGCCAAGGACGATCTTCCCGCTTCGTCGAGCGGGTCCTTGGACACGTCGGATATGGATTCTCTTCCGACCGCCTCCACACCTCGCAACGCCGACGACGCCGAGGTGGGATCCCGGGAAGGGACCCGCCAGGAGGAGGAGGCCCCGGGGGTGCCGCAAGGCAACCTCCCGGACTCTGTACCGGAATCCGCACCAGAACCCGCAGTGGTTCCGAAGTCCGGCGAGCGGCCCCTTCGTAAGAAGGGCAAGACTGTGACACCGGCGGCCTTTGTCCAACCGGAGGCGCCGGATAACTTGCTGGAGGTGCTCAACGGCGCTTCCATCGAAGAAGAACACCGCACTGTCATGAGTGCGGTGATTCAGAAGGTTCAGCTCGCCAAGAGCGGGCTGACCAAAGCCTGCAGCAGCCTTCTAACATGCTTTGAGGTAAGAGTTTTAAGATATGTAATGTAATACCGCATAGACAGTAGACCCTGATGCTCGGTTCGGTGTTCGGAAAGAAAAGTCGGACTGAGGATCTAAAAAGATATACGCAGGAGTTGTAAAAAATATGTCAATATGGGATTGCAGGCTCGCTGCCGACCTGACCTCTGACCGATCATGCTGGAGTCGATGCTTTGAAGTAGAGCCTCGAGCGGTTCGAGAGCGAGCTCGCCATGCCAAGAAGCAGCTCGAGGACAAGGAAGGTGAGTAACACCGTATTAAGTTTGTACCTTACAGAAAAGGATTTGGTTGCAAGATAAATAACAAGGATAACGTGGGTACTGCAGGGGCCACGAACGAGGTGGCGACCCTGAAGGAGGCAGTGTCCGCGGCCGAACGCAATGCGGCCGCGGAACGAGCCGAGCGAGAGAAGCAGGAGGCGCAGGTGGCGGTGATACAGCAAGAGCTCCAGGCTCTCGTGAAAAGCATGAGAGTTTGGAGCGTGACTCGAAGACTCGAGAGTCCGAGCTTGCTTCGGCTCTTGAGAGCGCCAAAGCCGCCAAGGCCGAAGCCCACAAGGCCCTCCGGGAAGTCGAGGATTTGAAGAAAATAGCGGCGGGTAAGGCATTTTTCATGCAAAGCAAGCATGTGAATGTGAATTACCTATTACTTACCCGAATTCGGAGCTCTCCGGGAGCGTTCGCAGATCTGCCCCGCAGTGTATCCGATGTTGTCGCCTTCTACTGGGCTGAGGAGGGGAGCTCGACGGAGAAGGTCTTCTGGTCTCAGTATGCTGAGGCCGGACATCCGGTGCCCCTTAGCGACCAGCTGAAGCAGCTGGTCGAGCTCCACAAGGTGGCCGAACAGGCCATGAAGGGCCTCATAGTTCGGTTTGTGGCCCAAGGAGGCCATGCACGGGAGCTACTTCGGCCTGGTGCGGCGGCTGGTGGATGCGTGTCCCTGGGTTGAAGTCGTCAAGCAATCCGCCTGCATTGAAGGTGCCCGTCGGGCCCTTGCTCGTGCGAAGGTGCACTGGGGCAGGATGGACACTGAGAAGCTTGTGACGGACGTGCCACCGGCGGACAAGGAGTATCGCACGCCCGAAATGTATTAAAAGAGTGTCCTGAAGGGTGCCCGCATGATTGTGGGTGAGTGCTCCAAAGATGTAATATTTGAGTAGACTCGCATTTTGTTATCCTGTGCGCTGAAAACTTTGTTCATATGCGCTAAGCAATGCTTGTTAATTTAAAATATTACCTTCTGTGCGGCCGTTTATCAAATCTGAGAGATGGCAAGTCGTTGGCTTCAGCCCCCATGCCACTAGTGCTGGGGTGTTCGGGATAAACTTGAGCACTCTTGTTCCCATATTTTTGTCCATCTAGGGAGGCGTGCAACACAACGAACGAGGCAACCGGACTTATAATGCTTGAACACTCACACTTAGCCATAGAATTCTATAATTTTAAATTTCGGCGAAGCCCCTAGTGTTCGGAAGACCGAATCGGGGCGCTATCCACGCCTGGGCCGGACAAAGCCGGTTCCTCGCTCTAAGCAGCATAAGTCTTTAGGGACTCGAAAAAAGCTCTCGAACAGCGACCAGCTCTCGCCGTATCATGACGGTTAGTTTTAGCTTTCTCCACTGAAGCGCTCGCCCAGCTCAACCGGGGCGCAATCGCAGTGGTTCTCCCAGTGCTACCTTAGCCGATACAACGGAACGTAAGGTACCAAAACATGGGAGCCGGGCAAACCCAACTATTGACCCAAGACATGATTCGGAGCCGATGCATATAATGCTATAAGTTCGTGGTGCCGCACTTGTGAAAGTGTTCGGACTTATCACACCATAATGTGGGGAACTTAAGCCCCTGGTGTATTTAGCCGTACCAGAGTGTACGGATGCAACATGTCATAAATGAACATATGTATAAGAAAGAAATGCAATTATAAGCATAAAGCGATGCATTGTTTATTCCAGAAATACGGCCACGAATGCAGAACGATACAAATAGTGCGGTAAGCAAGGGATGGGACTATTAAACATGTCCCCCTCCAGGGGTAGGCTGCGGAATGGTGTATAAAACAGATTTAATGCTCGTAATGGAGACCACCTGAGTGTTTGTCGTAGCCTTTCTCCTTCCCTGGCTGTTGCATCATGAGTTCGGCAGTCTCATCGCCGCATGTGCCCTCTAGTAAGTGGAGTCCTGAGATAAGAAAAAAAGAAAAGGATGACACACTTGGGAGCCCCCGTGTGGTTGAGCCGCACTGGGCTGTTGTGGTCGTGCCCTCCCCTATGCCCATGGTATCTCCAGGCGTAATGATGTACGCGAAGGACCAGATCTTGCAATTTTGTGAGGGCTGGGGTTGGGGCCGCATTGCTACGTTCTCGGACGCGCTGTGGTCTTGTTGTAAGTTACTCCGGCGCGTTTGGCCATGTCCGGCCGCTTAACGGACGGACTCAAAATTGCCTTAAGAGGCTGCTCAGATTGCCGCGAGAGCATTGTGTTCCTTCGCTCGGAGGGAGCGTTCGGTGTTTCCGTTGACCGTAATGACTCCTCGAGGGCCTGGCATCTTGAGCTTGAGGTATGCGTAGTGCGGCACGCGCTGAACTTTGCGAACGCGGTTCGTCCGAAAGCGAGCATGATAGCCGCCATGAACGGGACTATATCAAGATTAACTCCTCGCTTGGAAGTTATCCGGGATCCAAGACCACTTCGATTAATCGAGCTCGCATAATTGGCCTCTACACGGTATGACGCCTTTGAAGGTCGTCTTTGTGGGTTTAATCCTTGAGGGTCTATGCCCATCTTGCACACTGTATCCTGATAAAGCAGGTTCAGGCTGCTGCCGCCGTCCATCAGGACTCTAGTGAGGTGAAATATATCGACGATTGGGTCTAAAACCAAAGCGGCGAAACCACCGTGGTGGATACTAGTGGGGTGGTCCCTTCGATCAAAAGTGATCGGGCAGGAGGACCATGGGTTGAACTTGGCGATCGCTCCATCAGCAGATCGTCCTCGAGTGCACGCTTCCGCTCCCTCTTGGGTATGTGAGTTGTGTATATCATGTTCACCGTCCGCACTTGTAGGGGGAAGCCCTTCTGTCCTCTATTGTTCGGCGGCCGGGTCTCTTCCTCATCATCGCTATGTAGCCCCTTGTCATTGTTTTTGGCAATTAACTTGTCTGCCTGCTCGAATACCCAACAATCCCTGTTGGTGTGATTAGCTGGCTTTTCGGGGGTGCCATGTATCTGGCAAGAGCGGTCGAGTATTCGGTCCAAATTGGACGGACCCGGAGTAGTTCTTTTGAATGGCTTTTTCGGCTGACCGGGTTTAGAGCCTCTGAATCCGGCATTAACTGTCGTATCCTCAGTGTTGTCGCCGTTAACGCGGCGTTTGTTTTTGTTGCGACGCGACCTGCCATTGCGGTCCTTGTTGTCCGGACTGCTAGAATTTTTGCTGAGGTTGTTACTGTGAGCTAGCCAGCTGTCCTCTCCCGCGCAGAAGCGGGTCATGAGTGATGTGAGGGCTGCCATGGATTTCGGCTTTTCCTGTCCTAGGTGCCGGGCCAGCCACTCGTTGTGGATGTTGTGTTTGAAGGCTGCGAGAGCCTCTACATCCGGACAGTCGACGATTTGATTTTTCTTTGTTAAGAACCGTGTCCAGAATTGTCTGGCCGATTCGTCTAGCTGCTGAATTATGTGGCTTAGGTCATCGGCGTCTGGTGGTCGCACATATGTGCCCTGGAAGTTGTCAAGGAATGCGGCTTCCAGGTCTTCCCAACACCCAATTGATTCTGCTGGCAAGCTGTTAAGCCAATGCCTAGCTGGTCCTTTAAGCTTGAGTGGGAGATATTTGATGGCGTGAAGATCGTCGCCGCGGGCCATGTGGATATGAAGGAGATAGTCTTCGATCCAAACCGTGGGGTCTGTTGTGCCATCGTAGGATTCAATGTTCACGGGTTTAAACCCGGGGATTTGATGATCCATTACTTCATCTGTGAAGCATAGTGGGTGTGCGGCGCCTCTATATTGGGCTATATCACGACATAGCTCAAGTGAGCTTTGCCCTCATGTGTTCGCCCGCCGAGTTGTCAGATCCGGCGCGGTCGTCGTCGCAAGATCATGGGCGCCAGCGATCCGTAGATCGATCTTGATTGTCTTGCCTTATCCTCCAATATGTCTCGCATGTCCGGCGCATTCCCTCGTGGCTTCGTACTTTTCGAGCGGTGCCGGGGTACGGTTCTGGTGGAGGGCCTAGAGGCCTCTCTGTCGCGGCCACGAGGTGGTCGGTCAGCCGTATTGTGCGCTGGTGATGCAGGTTTATATGCCTCCTCCTATAATCGGGGGAGCAACTTGCGTTTGGGGTAGATTTTGGAGGGGCGTTCGAGTTCATACTCTTCGGCCGCAAGGACTTCAGTCCATCTATCGGCTAGCAGGTCTTGATCTGCTTTAAGCTATTGCTGCTTTTTCTTTAGGATGTTCGCCGTGGCCATTAGCCTGCGTTTGAAACGCTCTTATTTGATGGGATCCTCGGGCACGACGAATTCGTCGTCGTTGAGGCTTGCCTCGTCTCCGGAGGGAGGCATGTAATTATCATCCTCTACCTCTTCGTCTGCCGCTCTCTCATGAGGACTGGCTTCTCCGTCCTCTTGTGCTGAATCTTGCTGGAGGGGGTTGTCTTCGGCACTCTCTGGGGTGTTATTATCTCTGGTACCGGAATCTCCATTCTTGCTGTGGCGGGATTTAGAGCGGCGCCGCTGACGCCGGTGCTTGGGCTGTTTCTTGGAGGAGTCTTCCTTCGCTCCTTCCTCGCCATTCACCTCCTTGGGGATGTCCACCATGTATATGTTGTATGACGAGGTGGTTTTCCAGTGCCCCATAGGCGCTGGTTCTTGGTCGTCTCCGGCATCGTCGTCCATACCGTCGATGTCATCGGAGTTGTAGTCTAGCATGTCGGTTAGATCGTCAACAGTGGCTACAAAGTGGGTGGTGGGTGGGCTTTGAATTTCTTCGTCGTCTGCATCCCAACCATCCTGACCGCAATTCGGCCAAGGCTCTCCTGATAGCGAGAGAGACTTTAGCAAATTCAGGATGTCGCCAGAAGGTGAGTGTTGAAAGATATCCGCGGCGGTGAACTCCATGATAGGCGCCCAATCGGATTCGATTGGAGGGGGCGTGGGAGGTTCGGAGTCCGGCGAGGAGTTCGGCACCTCGGAGTCACGAGCGTCACAAGGGACAAGGTCGATTCGCCCATCGCCGTGGGGTGGCAGCCCCGAGGCGTGTCTAGCCACCCGCCTCGATCTGGGCAGCCGGCTCGAATTGAGGATCGGAGCGGACTCGTGTCCTCCTCGAGGCACCGTCCGGCAGCAGAGCTAAATCATGCCCATCGAGACAAGTCGGGCGCTGCTTGCTGCGCTTGAATCCATCAAGATCAAGTCTCCGCGGATGTCACCGTGAAGTTTAGACTTCCAAATCGACTGATGGCGGGCGAGCTTCGATCTGCTCCAGATGGCTGCTTAATTGGCCCGCAGCAAAAAGCCGCCAACACGAAGATCTGTCCGGGGAGAAAAATCTCACCCTGGATTGCGTCGTTGTTGATGATCAAAGGAGCCATCAAGCCTATCGGTGACGACACAGAGGAACTCTCAATGAAAGCACCAATGTTGGTGTCAAAACCGGCGGATCTCGGGTAGGGGATCCCGAACTGTGCGTCTAGGCGGATGGTAATAGGAGACAGGGGACACGATGTTTTTACCCAGGTTCGGGCCCTCTCAATGGAGGTAAAACCCTACTCCTGCTTGATTGATATTAATGATATGGGTAGTACAAGAGTGGATCTACCACGAGATCAAGGAGGCTAAACCCTAGAAGCTAGCCTATGGTATGATTGTTGTTGTGATTGTGTCCTATGGACTAAAACCCTCCGGTTTATATAGACACCGGAGAGGGCTAGGGTTACATAGAGTCGCTTACAATGGTAGGAGATCTACATATCCGTATTGCCAAGCTTCCCTTCCACGCCAAGGAAAGTCCCATCCGGACACGGGACGAAGTCTTCAATCTTGTATCTTCATAGTCTGGGAGTCCGGCCGATGATGATAGTTCGGCTATCTGGACACCCCCTAGTCCAGGACTCCCTCAGGAGGAAACATCGGCTCAAATTTCATGATCTAGATGTGAAGTTCACAGAGTTTCAGACCACTGTGGCGAAGCTCCAGGAAGAAGTTGATGACAGGAATGACAGACCTACCACAGATACTTTCCAGAGAGTGCCAAGGGCACAAAGGTCTTTAGCAGTGCCAGTTGTCAGTGACACCAGGACTTCTATTTCAGCACCTACAGCAACTGCCATGATTGCACCTCCAGTTTGAACTCCTCCAGCTCCACAGACTTCCTCAGAAGCATTTGCAGATGCCCTCATCTCCATGCTGTCTATGCACACCGGAACAACAATTCAGAAGACCCCTTCAGGAGCTCCTGGAGATCGTTCCTAGAGTGTCATAAAGCACTATGCATTTTCAAGCTTTTTGGTAACTTGTTGTCAAAGGGGGAGAAAGTGTATAGATCATTAGGCTTCGAGAGAGAGTGTGTGTTTTGCTTTTATTTTCCTCTCTTGCTACTTTGATCATTTTCTTGTTTGATGCCTATGCTACTACTTGTGTCATGCTCGTGAGATACTCTTGTGATCATGTGTTTGATCATACTATGCCTTAATGTGTGCTTGCATGATGATATCTATGATATTTATGTATGATCAATCATGTTTACCCTTGGTGATGAGTGCATGTCATTTAATTCTTATCATTTTGAGCACTCCACCAAGTGTATGTGACATGGAAGAGTGGCCCATGATCCTAATCGATTGTGCATTTGCATTCAAAAGTCAATTTTAAATAATGCACAAATTTAGGGGGAGCTCTTGCTTATCACATACTTCTCAAAGCGATGATGTATTTCATTCATATTATCATTTGTCGAAGCTTTGATCTATATGTTGTCATCAATTAACAAAAAGGGGAGATTAAAAGTGCAACTAATCCCCGGGTGGTTTAGGTAATCCATAACAACATATAGCTCATTGAACTAATGTCCATTCAAGTTGAATATTTCAGAAAGTTCAATGATTGGCATTGCATGGACTAGAGATGTGGACCCATCAAAATGCTAAGGACAAAGATTGGCAAAAGCTCAGGACTCTTCATTTTCATTTTAGTGATCCAAGATTACATTGAGTCTATAGGAAAGCCAATACTATTAAAAGGGGATGAGGTGTTGCCTAATGGTCTAGTTGCTCAAAGTGCTTAGTGATATTGCTCCAAAACCCTCAACCACTTTCTCATTTCCGCATATGTACAAAACTCAAAGTCAAACTCGGCTCTGCTGATTTGATCTATCCGGTGCCACCGAGTTCAGTTGACATAGCCACTGCCAAAAACTCTAGACAATTCGGTCACACCGATACGGATCTCGGTCTCACCGAGATGGCCTTGCAAACTCTCTGTTTTCCTTTGTAACATTTCAGACTCACCAAAATGAGCAATCGATCCCACCGAGTTTGCTTGACAAACCCTCAGTTTGCTCTTTGCTGAAATCGGTCTCACCGAGTTTAAGCAATCGGTCTCACCAAGATGAGGTTTTTCCCTAGCCCTAGCACATCGATCCCATCGAGTTGATCCAGTCGGTCCCACCAAGATTCCTAACGTTCACATTTTGAACTAAATTGGTCTCACCGAGTTCTTCTGTTCGGTTTGACCGAGCTGGGTCAAATGTGTGTAATGGTTGGATTTTGTGTGGAGGCTATATATACCCCTCCACCCCCATCTCCAGTTGTGAGAGAGCCATCAGAACGTGCCTACACTTCCACTACCCATTTTCTGAGAGAGAACCACCTACTCATGTGTTGAGACCAAGACATTCCAATCCAACTACAAGAATCTTGATCTCTAGCCTTCCCCAAGTTGCATTCCACTCAAATCATCTTTCCTCCATAGCCAAAGTTGTGAGAGAGAGTTGAGTGTTGGGGAGACTATCATTTGAAGCACAAGAGCAACGAGTTCATCATCATCACACCATCTATTACCCCTTGGAGAGTGGTGTCTCCTAGATTGGTTAGGTGTCACTTGGGAGCCTCTGACAAGATTGTGGAGTTGAACCAAGGAGTTTGTAAGGGCAAGGAGATCGCCTACTTCGTGGAGATCTACCCAAGTGAGGCAAGTCCTTCATGGGCAATGGCCATGGTGGGATAGACAAGGTTGCTTCTTCGTGGACCCTTTGTGAGTGGCACTGAGGGAGTCCCGGACTAGGGGGTGTCCGGATAGCCGAACTATCATCTTCGGCCGGACTCCTGGACTATGAAGATACAAGATTGAAGACTTCGTCCTCTGTCCGGATGGGACTTTCCTTGGCGTGGAAGGCAAGCTTGGCGATACGGATATGTAGATCTCCTACCATTGTAACCGACTCTGTGTAACCCTAACCCTCTTCGGTGCCTATATAAACCGGAGGGTTTTAGTCCGTAGGACGAACAACAATCATACCATAGGCTAGCTTATAGGGTTTAGCCTCTCTGATCTCGTGGTAGATCTACTCTTGTACTACCCATATCATCAATATCAATCAAGCAGGAGTAGGGTTTTACCTCCATCGAGAGGGCCCGAACCTGGGTAAAAACATCGTGTCCCTTGTCTCCTGTTACCATCCGCCTAGACGCACAGTTCGGGACCCCCTACCCGAGATCCTCCGGTTTTGACACCGACAGGCACCCTCCGTGGACTCGCACAACCGTTACCCTTCGTGGGATGAAGTCTCCATCAACGTAGATGTACGATAGCACCACCTATCGAAACCACGCTAGAAATCTCCGTGTCTACATTGCGTTTGCCTTCTCCAAACCCTTCCCTTTACCTTCATATGCAATGTTTTACTTTCCGCTGCTACACTCTTAGAATTGCATGTGTAGGTTGATTGCTTGACTTGTGCTAATTTGCTAAAATCTGCCAACATTTAAAATTGGGAAAAGGTTAGATTTTTGTTTGGTCAAGTAGTCTAATCGCTCCCCCTCTGGACCTAATTTCGATCTTACACCTACGGACATAGTTTCACCATAAAAGCAATATCAAGTGTGTCATCTTCATCACTTGAATCATAAAGATTATAATATTTTTCGTTTATAACTTTTTCATTAATAGGGATACTAAAAATATCATGGTCATCAAACTCACCATCCCCAAGGTTCTAGCTTTGCATATCATTAGCACAATTGACATTCATGGAATTCATGCTAACATCATTGCAATCATGGTTTTCATTCAAGGGACTTTCATTAATCATTTTATAAAACTCTTCTTTTAACACTTCATAGTAATTTTCAGAATCACGATTTTCAAGAAAAACTTCATAAAGATAATGAACTGCACTCAACTTCATTTTTTCTTTCAAAGAGCTGATAGCAATAGCATTTTCATCACTAGCTATTGGTTTATCATAATTAGATTTTTTTAAGTCCCATAGTGGACAAGGACCCATTTATCTTTTATTTGCCATTTTAGAACAATAAAGATAGCATAACTAGGCAAGAAATAAAACAAGAAAAAAGGAAGTGTTTGTGCGAAGGCAACTGATTTGTTAGGTGACGTCTCCCCGACAACGGCGCCAAAAATTCTTTTGCTACTTGCGATGGAGTTGTTGGATTTACCTGAAGTGGAAGGGTGAAGCAGTATAGTAGCATATAATATTTCCCTCAATTAAGAACCTAGGTTTATTGGACCAGTAGGGGACAACACATGAACAATGTGAATAGTACCTACACATAGACACAACAATTGTTTGCACCCAAGAAAGCCAAGGGGGTCCTCACACACCTTGTTCTTGCCAGCCACAAGATTAAAACTGATAGTAATATGCAAAGTAATAATTGAGCAATTGTTGGAGACTTAGTATTGATGGAAAATAGACCTGAGGGCCATAGATTCACTAGTGGCATCTCTCTTGAAAGCATAACAGTAGTGGGTGAACAATTTACTATTAGGAAATTGATAGAATTGAGCATAATTATTATAATCATCCATGGCATAATAAATACATAAGCATTACGTCTGTGACAAGTAGACCATTAATCCAACTGCATCTACCATTATTACTCAACCCCAAGACCGCCATCCAACATGCATCTCAAAGTATGAAGTTCATAGAAGCAGAGTAACACTTTAAGCAAGATGACATAATGTAGACAAACTAAAAGCAATCAATATGACCAAAACCCGTCGTTTTATCCTTAGTAGCAACAATACAAATGTATGCCCTTGCCCTTATTGTCACTGGGCAGGATCACCGCAAGATTGAAACTACCACAAAGCACCTCTCCCGCTGAAGATAAATCAATCTAATTTTGCCAAAGTAGACGGATAGATCCCAAAGAAATACAAATCTATAAAATTATGTAGCAAAGAAACTTCAATAGATTCGAAATAATTCAATGAATAATCTAATCATAAACCCACAATTCATCAGATCCCAACAAACACACCACATAAGGTTACATCAGATGGATCTTAGAGAAGATCATTGTATTGAAGATCAAGATATATATATATATATATATATATATATATATATATATATATAGAGAGAGAGAGAGAGAGAGAACCATCTAGCTACTACTGTGGACTCGTAGGCCTTGAAGGAACTACTCACACATCATCATGGAGGCCGCAAGGTTGATGAAGATGGCCTCCCTAATGATCCCCCCCCCCCTCCGGCAGAGTACTGGAACAGGGCTCCAGATGGGATCTCTTTGGAACAGAGAATTGTGGCAGTGATAAAATTCTTTCTGGTATCCCTTCGAGGGTTTCTGAATATTTGGAAATTTATAGGCCAAGAATTAGGACAAACTAAGCTACGAGGTGCCCACAAGTCACGGTGGTGCGCCCCCTAGTTTGTTGGGCCCTCGTGGGCCTTCTCGTCATGAAACTTTCAGGGTCTCTTATTGTCCAGAAAGAATCGTCTAAAAGTTTCATCGTGTTTGGACTTCTGTAGGTATGGATTTCATCGAAAACAAAAAACAAGCAAATAAACAGGAAGTGGCACTGAGCACTAAATTAATAGGTTAGTCCAAAAAATAATATAAAATGACATATAAATAATACAAAAGTGATAATATAATAGCATTTAACTATAAAAAATTATAGATACGTAGGAGATGTATCACAAGGCAACACCGGTGGAGATCGCACCAGCCCAAAGGCTGATGCGGCGTGGTGGTGGAGCCTCCTCTTCTTTCTTCTTGTCTTGGCCCTTCTTCTTTTATGGAGGTGGAGGTCATGGATTAGCAATGGAGATGGAGATGGAGATGATATGGAGATGGAGATGGTGATGGATATCACGTATGGATGATGGAAGACGGCTAGGGTTAAGGTGTATATAGGAGGCCTCCTTGGGTCTCCTCTATTGATGTAGCGTCTCCACTTTGATCCAGGGGCTCTAGATGAGCCAAATCAAATCCCAATACCTCCCATGGCGGCCAATAAAGTCATGAGAACAAATTGAGATAAAATCCACGAAGAATCGTGTCTTATCTGGGCGATTTCAGAGCTTGTCGGGGGTGGTACGACCATGCCCGGTCATATCGAGCGCTGTCTTTTGCTCTAGACACCTTTAATCTGTCTTTTGCTCTAGACACCTTTAGTAAAATGGCCGTCATTTTTTCATACGAACTTCGATTTTGACGTTCTTTGGCCCGTTGGATTCGTATGAATGACACCAATGCACTTGTGGTGTTGGATTTTTAATTTGATCGCTTAAAATGTCATAATTAGCACTCCAAAATGCCTGGGTTTGGTGCCTGGAAGTCTCCCGTATTGGTCCCAACCCTGGACATTTCATCGTGCTTGGTCCATGGTTGGTCCAAAACACCTAGACACAACAAAACCAGAGATAACTAATAAAAACTAACAAAAACTACAAACTATGCAATGCTCACATGGAAAAGGGTAAAAACCAGAAATCATGCATAATGGACATGTACTTTGTTCAATGGGACATGATATATGGAGTAGTATGCAACTTATGAGTTTAGAAAGGCATATAAAATAGAGCCATCATTAATCTCGATGCAAGACTTACGAATTTTATGTTTTTCCATTCTTCCGTTTACGCATGCATACCTATCCTACTTTCATGGTCTTTTGTAGGATTCGAACCAAAGAATATAAGCGAGGCCCAACATAGTCTAGAGGATTCAAAATCTAGCCTATGTAGTCCGAATAAGTAGCACTGGTCTGAATTAAACAACGCATGTTTCTTGTCTTGTCTCCTCCTACAAGAGCCCTAGACGGGAGCTGATGTCTATCGCTCATAGCGAGCGCTACGTCGCATCTCTCAAGCAAGATACGTCGCATCTCCCATTTCATTTTTTCAATTAGTTTAATTTATAATTTGTAGAAAACTTCCAAATTCATTTTTTTGTAAATTACAGAAAATATTCATGGGTATTCAAAAAATGTTTGTGAATGCAAAATATGTTAACAAATTGAATATATGTTCATAAATTCAAAAAATATTCCTGAAAGTTTTAAAAGTATTATGAACTTTTAGAAAGTTCACAATTTCAGAAAAAAAGTTCATGAATTTCAAAAAAAAGATCACGAAAAATACAAGAAATGTCCATGAACATTTTTTGAAATCATGATTCGTTTTATATCGGAAATAATTTTAGAAACCTCAAATAATTTTCAAAATCCCGAATTATTTTTAAAATATGTGAACATTTCTTAAAATTATGAACTATTTATGAATATTTGGACATTTATTTTTTAATGCGAACAATTTTTAATTTTTAATTTTTTTGAGGTACACTAATTTTTTAAATGCAAACAAAATGTGAAATTGCAACCATTCTTTCAAATGATTGAATTTTTTTGTATTTTAGGCATTTTTTGGAAAACATGGACAAAATTTGAAAACATAATCATTTTTGAAAGTTCCAAACATTTTTTTGGAAAAGAAGATAATTAGGAAATTTTGAACAATTTTGGATATTTCTTGAAATTTGTGAATTAAAGAAGAAGAAAATAAACTGGCAAACCAGTAAGAAAACAAATCGGGAACCTGTTAGAAGGTTCCAGAAACCGCTTAGGAACGTTGTAAAACCGGTCCCGGCAGTTCGCTTGCTCGATTTATAATGGGCAGGCCCGTCAACGGTCCCTAGTGAGGAAACGCTACGCTAGGGATTGCAACGCCCCTAAAAAAAGCATTTGTGGCCCCGGACGGCACCGTCCATAGGTGGGTGATGCAACTACACTGCACCTGCACGGTCACACGAACGGTGACAGACTGGGCGCGTCGAGCCCGCCCTCTCGTTCCCCAATCATCCAATCGGCCGGATTACGGGCAGACACGCGCGAAACCGGCGAAAGAAGCCACCGCCCCCACCCCCCATTGGCGCGCGGCGCAGTACTTGACCTGCCTTAGCCAAGTTGGCAAGTTGCCTATGCCCTACCACACACCGCGTCCATGTGATGCGACGTGGGGGAGGCGCGACGAAGACGCGGCCGAGCTTTCCATTTTTCAACTCCTAGTCCTATACATACAGCGGAACCCCGGGGCTCGGATCGGATCTACAGCAATCAGTCTCGACCTTCAGTCGTGCTGCCTGCTCATCAGCATATAATTCCTGATCGAGCGAGCGGGAGAGGAAGCCGAGATCAGTCAGATCAGGCCGGGCGAGAAGATGGCGCAGGGGACGCTGGAGGTGCTGCTCGTCGGAGCCAAGGGCCTCGAGAACACCGACTACCTCTGTAAGCTACCTTGGGCCTCTCCGTTCCCCCATCGAATTCTGATCTGCTTGAATTCGGCTCTGCTTTCCCGTCCCCTGCTCGATCAAGTAGCTCGGTGATGGCCTCTCGATCAGCCAGATCGGCGCAATATTCTCGAGTCCTTTGTGCTTTCAGTTTTTGCTGGTCTCTAATGGATGGGATCGATTCTCGCTGACGAGTTCCGTGGCTGCGAATTGTTTTCTGCAGGCAACATGGACCCGTACGCGGTTCTAAAATGCACCTCGCAGGAGCAGAAGAGCACCGTCGCCTCAGGTAAATCTCTTCGTTACCCTACACATATTTTGTTTATATAGGTAAACCTTATACCTCTTCAATTTATCGATCAACGCTTGTGTTCATTAGTACTCCCTTCGTTCCTAAATATTTGTCTTTCTAGAGATTTCAACAAGTGACTACATACGGAGCAAAATGAGTGAATCTACACTCTAAAATATATCTATATACATCCGTATGAGGTAGCTCATTTGAAATATCTAAAAAGACAAATATTTAGAAACGGAGGGAGTAGTATTCAAAACGATATATTATTGATAGCGAAATCTGGCCCTTGTGGTCCTTCGCAAAGGAAAAAAACGAGCACTGGTGCTGAATGAGTGTCTGTCATTTTGCCATGTCAGTAATGTCTGGACACTTGAACAGCAGGAAAATCTAGATGATCATAGTAAGAACGCAGATCGATTCAGAATGGCAGCAACCAATGCGCTAAAAGCACGTTAAGTAGTTAAGACCTCTTATTTTCCCACCTCGTTTGTGATAAACCGAATGAACCATGGATCCTTCCATGGAAAAAAAAAATGAAATTCATCAAGGCGTGTTAAAGAGTAACGTCATGCATCTCAATGCTACTGTTCATGTGTGCTATTTGACTTACTTATGAGATGTAACTCGAATTCACTCGATGCATGCAGGAAAGGGAAGTGATCCTGAGTGGAACGAAACCTTTGTGTTCACCGTCTCTCAGAATGCAACCGAGCTCGTCATCAAGCTCCTGGACAGTGATGGTGGCACGGAAGACGACAGCGTTGGTGAAGCAACGTAAGTCGAAATGAGCTAGGAGTAGCAATTTTGGTCCTGTGTCAGTTTATATCCCTGAAGATGTGATCAACCCAGAGTGTTCCTTTGAGTTAGTTGTGGGGCTGGCGGTCTTACATAAAACTGGCTCAAATGTTTGGCGAAATCTGTTTTTCAAACACTTACAGTTTGCATTTCGATTGATGTCGTAGCATCGCGGGATGCAAAATTGAATGATCGCAGATTGCATCATCCACTACAACTGAGTAGTTGATTCTTGCAGGATCCCATTGGATGGAGTGTACACTGAAGGAAGCATCCCACCAACTGTTTACAATGTTGTCAAAGACGAAGAGTACCGTGGAGAAATCAAAATTGGTCTGACGTTCACTCCGGAGGTAGCTGTCTCACATTCATGTTCAGGGACTAAACCTATTTCAATTTACCGTGTCCTCTGTTTCTCTGTGGCTACCTAAACGTCTGCATTAGTAACTGTATATGCAAGCTTGTAGGGCCTTATTCTCTGTTAACACATATGATAAACTGATCACCGCTACACAGTTAGATGTAATTCTTCTACTCCCTCCATAAATACATCCGTTTGAGCGACAAGTAACATGGATAGGAGGAAGTACCATCTTTTAGCCTTTTAACTTCCAGTTTTTTCTAGAGTAACCCGGTCTTCTTTTATGCTCCTTCGATGTTTTCCTTTTTTATTTTTGACGTGTCAACGGTGGGCTTACATCGACCTGAAATGCTTTCCATTTTTATCAAGATGAACGAGCTGGTCCTTCTTCTGATCTCAATACTTACATTTCCGCGAAATGTTTTTCTCTGTTCACAGGAGGCTCGTGATCAGGATCAACCTGAGGAAAGCTATGGTGGGTGGAACCAATCATCTTGAGAAGAAGCAGGTGCTTTGCTGAACTATGGTGCGTGACAAGTCGTGTGCTAGAACTAAAGCCTATTTTAATTGTTAAAGACTGTATTTGTCGTTGATTCCCTCAATTATGGATAAGCTACAAATCTACTTATTGATTGGTATCGTTTTCTAATATTCAAATTTGTAATAACAACGTTCCCCACTTGTATGAAGCATGAGCCTCTTTAATGTCACTAAACTGAGTTGCAATAGCGATGTCCCCATTTCTTATGTAATACTCCATTCCGTCCCAAAATAAGTGTCTCAACATTAATACAACTTTATACTAAAGTTGTGCTAAAGTCGAGGCACTTATTTTGGGACCGAGGGAGTACTAGAGAACTGGTGATGGTTGTATGCATCAATTGTTACGAAGGTCGGGGGCACTCCCTCGTCTTTCTTCCTTTTTAGAAAAAGTGTATCTTCTGTGTTCTCTCGTCGATGGTGCTTCCTTTTTTGTCGTAGATATTCAACCTGGCGAGCAGACGAGGACGAACCCTCTTATAACAAACCCTATCGTCCATGGTGACCTACCAGTTTTTGGTCTTTCGAATGCCTAAGTGGGAACTAAAAAGAATTGACAAGATATGGCGACACTTTCACCGGCGGAAGAGTTATGGGGACTCTGACATCCTTCATTTTGACAAGTTTGATCATGCTTTTTGTCTCTAGTGGTAGTGGTTTTACTGAGCGAGCTTCAACCTAGTAGAGCTTCAATAGTGGTACTAACGGTTTAAAGCCGATACTACTGTGAGGATGACCTCTATGTTGGGACGTAGATAACCTGTTTGGGGTTGCCCTGGTGACGACCCACAAGTGTAGGGGATCTATTGTAGTCCTTTCGATAAGTAAGAGTGTCGAACCCAACAAGGAGCAGAAGGAAATGACAAGCGGTTTTCAGTAAGGTATTCTCTGCAAGCATTGAAATTATCGGTAACAGATAGTTTTGTGATAAGGTAATTTGTAACGGGTAACAAGCAATGAAACTAAATAAAGTGCAGCAAGATGGCCCAATCCTTTTTGTAGCAAAGGACAAGCCTGAACAAGTTTTTATATGGAGAAAAGCGCTCTCGAGGACACATGAGAATTATCGTCAAGCTAGTTTTCATCACGCTCATATGATTCGCGTTCGTTACTTTGATAATATGATATGTGGGTGGACCGGTGCTTGGGTACTGCCCTTTCTTGGACAAGCATCCCACTTATGATTAACCCCTATTGCAAGCATCCGCAACTACAAAAGAAGTATTAAGGTAAACCTAACCATAGCATGAAACATATGGATCCAAATCAGCCCCTTACGAAGCAATGCATAAACTAGGGTTTAAGCTTCTGTCACTCTAGCAACCCGTCATCTACTTATTACTTCCCAATGCCTTCCTCTAGGCCCAAACAATGGTGAAGTGTCATGTAGTCGACGTTCACATAACACCACTAGAGGAGAGAGAAGCTACATCTCATCAAAATATCGAACGAATACCAAATTCACATGACTACTTATAGCAAGACCTCTCCCATGTCCTCAGCAACAAATGTAACTACTCACAAATCGTATTCATGTTCATAATCAGAGGGGTATTAATATGCGTAAAGGATCTGAACATATGATCTTCCATCGAATAAACCAACTAGCATCAACTACAAGGAGTAATCAACACTACTAGCAACACACAGGTACCAATCTGAGGTTTTGGGACAAAGATTGGATACAAGAGATGAACTAGGGTTTGAGAGGAGATGGTGCTAGTGAAGATGTTGATGAAGACTTCCCCCCTCCCAATGAGAGGATCGATGGTGATGACCATGGTGATGATTTCCCCCTCCCGGAGGGAAGTTTCCCTGGCAGAACATCTCCGCTTGAGCCCTAGATTGGTTCCACCAAGGTTCCGCCTCGTGGCGGCGGTGTTTCGTCCCGAAAGCTTGCTTATGATTTCTTTCCAGGGTAAAAGACTTCATATAGCAGAAGATGGTCACCGGAGGGCTGCCAGGGGGCCCACGAGGCAGGAGGGCGCGCCCAGGGGGTAGGGCGCACCCCCACCCTCGTGGACGGTGTGTGGCCCGCCTCTGGTATTTCTTCCGCTCAGTATTTTTTATTAATTCCAAAAAATGACTTCCGTGGAGTTTCAGGACTTTTGGAGTTATGCAGAATAGGTCTCTAATATTTGCTCATTTTCCAGCCCAGGATTTCAGCTGCCGGCATTCTCCCTCTTCATGTAAACCTTGTAAAATAAGATAGAATAGGCATAAGTATTGTGACATAACGTGTAATAACAGTCCATAATGCAATAAATATCGATATAAAAGCATGATGCAAAATGGACGTATTAACTCCGCCAAGCTTAGACCTCGCTTGTCCTCAAGTGAAGCCGATATCAAAAAATATGTCCACATGTTTAGAGATAAAGGTGTCGATAAAATAAAATACGGACATGAGGGCATCATGATCATTCTTATAACAACAACGTATATAAATTTTGTCATATCATTTCTTATGCTCAAGTAATAATATATCCACAATGTCAAGTATGAATCATAAACTTCATTGAAAACTAACAAACTATAATCTTGGTCACTGAGGCAATTGCAATTTATCATAACATCGGAAAGAATCAATATAGGAGTTTTTCAGCTAGTCCACATACTCAACTATCATTTAGTCTTCCACAATTGCTAACACTCACGCAATACTTATGGTTATGGAGTTTTAATCGGACAAAGAGAAAGATAGGGGCTTATAGTGTTGCCTCCCAACCTTTTACCTCAAAGGTAATGTCAACAATAATAGTTCATGCTAACTTACATCCAATTGGACATATATATATATATATATATATATATATATATATATATATATATATATATATATATATATATATATATATATATATATCGTGATCTTTCCAACATGAGGTGCTTGCCAAAGGATAAAATGTAAAAAGGAAAGGTGAAGATCACCATGACTCTTGCATAATGTATAGGACAAAAGTAAAAGATATGCCCTTCGCAGAGGGAAGCAGAGATTGTCATGTGCTTTTATGGTTGGGTGCACGAAATCTTAATGCAAAAGAACGTCACTTTATATTGCCACTTGTGATACAAACCTTTATTATGCAGTCCGTCACTTTTATTGCTTCCATATCACAAGATCGTATAAAGCTTATTTTCTCCACACTAATAGGTCATACATATTTAGAAAGCAATTTTTATTGCATGCAACATGACAACTTACTTGAAGGATCTTGCTCAATCCATAGGTAGATATGGTGGACTATCATGGCAAAACTGGGTTTAAGGATATTTGGAAGCACAAGTAGTATCTCTACTTGGTGCAAAGAATTTGGCTAGCATGAGGGGGAAAGGCAAGCTCAACATGTTGGATGATCCATGACAATATACTTTATTTCGGATATAAGAAAACATAACCCATTACGTTGTCTTCCTTGTCCAACATCAACTCTTTAGCATGTCATATTTTAACGAGTGCTCAAAATCATAAAAGATGTCCAAGATAGTATATTTATATGTGAGAACCTCTATTTCTTTATCACTTCCTATTAATTGCAACGATGACCAAAACTATGTTTGCCAACTCTCAACAACTTTTATTCATCATACTCTTTATGTGAAGTCATTACTCTCCATAAGATCAATATTATCTCTTTTATTTATTTATATTCTTTTATTCCCTCATGATCATAGCAAGAAAGCAGAGCCCTTGACTCAACACTAATCTTTATTATATATAGCTCACGGACTCGATTACATAGAGGGATCATAAAGCAAAACTCAAAACTAAATCATACCAAAACTTTATTCTACTAGATCAAGATATTACCAAAAGGATCGAAGTAAGAAAAACGGTAAAGATAGGAGTGTGATGGTGATACGATACCGGGGCACCTCCCCCACGCTTGGCATTTGCCAAGGGGAGTGCCCATACCCATGTGTTTATGTCTCCCTCTTTGGAGGTGGTGATGATGGAGTTGTTGATGATGTAGGCTTGTCGTCCGTCTTCCAAGGCATAGGCTCACCATCATAGAAGGATGATCGAGTCTCCGGGATCCTCAATTCTGCAGCCAAACTCATTCTCTTGAATCTATATTCATACTCATAGTTTTGGTTTTGCAGGTCATAGATCTGGGCTTGGAGGTGCTCGATTTTCTCATGGAGCTTGAAGATGGTCTCCCCAATGTTCTTCGCATCCAACTTGTGGTTGTTGGTGAACTCGGCAATCATCATCTGGTTGGCGTTGAGTCAGCGTTCCACCATCCCTTGGCACTTGAAAACTTGTTGCTCCATTTCTTCGAGTCTTGTCTCCACGCTTCCGGTCCTCCTTGGTCCCTCAACATCGCGGATGTGCAGCACCCCCTCACGCATCTCAATGGTTTGAGGGTGTTGCATCACCTCCGCGAGGTAGGGGTTGATGACCTTCTCGAAAAACTTGTTAGATCTATCAGAAAAACTGCTCGAAACAAAGACAGAGGATATTTGCGTGATACGGTGGTCAAAACCTTCGGGAGATTATATCATGAATTTTAACCGACCAAAAGAAGTATCGTGCAAGAAAACGGAGTCCGGAGAGCACACGAGGTGCCCACGAGGCAGGGGGCGCGCCCAGGTGGTAGGGCGCGCCCTCCACCCTCGTGGACGCCTCGTGTCCTTCTCGGACTACTTTTTATTTTCCTATTTTCTTAAATATTCCAAAATGGAGAAAAATTGCTATTAGAACTATTTTGGAGTCGGTGTACTTACCGTACCACATACCTATTCCTTTTCGGAGTCTGAAACATTCTGGAAAGTGTCCTTTATGTATTCCTCCAGGGTTACGGTTTCAATAACATTAGTTTCAACATTTATAAGATTACCTGAGATATAATGTTTGATTCTTTGACCGTTCACCACCCTCGGACTTGTGCCTTCGAAGTTGTTGATTTTTATGGCACCGGAACGATAGACCTCCTTGATAACGTAAGGACCTTCCCATTTAGAGAGAAGTTTTCCTGCAAAAAATCTTAAACGAGAGTTGTATAGCAAAACATAATCACCTACATTAAGCTCACGCTTTTGTATCCTTTTGTCATGCTATCTTTTAACTTTTTCTTTAAACAGTTTAGGCATTCTCATAGGCTTGGGTTCTCCATTCATCAAGTGAGCTGATGTCAAATAACCTCTTCTCACCGGCAAGTTTGAAATCATAATTGAGCTCTTTAATGGCCCAATGTGCCTTATGTTCTAGTTCGAGAGGTAAGTGACATGCTTTTCCATAAACCATTTTATATTGAGACATACCCATAGGATTCTTATATGCAGTTCTATAGGCCCATAATGCACCATCAAGTTTCTTGGACCAATTCTTTCTAGATCTATTAACAGTCTTTTGCCAAATTAATTTGAGCTCTCTATTACTCAGTTCTACTTGGCCACTAGACTGTGGGTGATATGGAGATGCAATTCTATGATTAACATCATACTTAGCAAGCATTTTACGAAAAGCACCATGAATAAAATGTGAACCACCATCAGTCATTAGGTATCTAGGGACTCCAAACCTCGGAAAATAAGTTCTTTAAGCATCTTAATAGAGGTGTTATGATCAGCACTACTAGTTGGAATAGCTTCTACCCACTTAGTAACGTAATCAACAACAACTAAAATATCTGTATACCCATTAGAGGAAGGAAACGGTCCCATATAATCAAATCCCCAAACATCAAATGGTTCAATAACAAGTGAATAATTCATAGGCATTTCTTGACGTCTACTAATATTACCAATTCTTTTACATTCATCACAAGACAAGAAAAATTTACGGGCATCCTTGAAGAGAGTAGGCCAATAAAAACCAAATTGCAATACCTTGTGCGTGGTTCTATCTCCAGCATGGTGTCCTCCATATGCCTTGGAGTGACACTTGCATAGGATCTGTTCCTGTTCATGCTCAGGTACACAACGTCTAATAACACCATCTACTCCTTCTTTATAAAGGTGTGGGTCATCCCAGAAGTAATGTCTTAAATCATAGAAAAACTTTTTCTTTTGCTGGTATGTGAAACTAGGTGGTATAAATTTAGCAACAATGTAATTAGCATAACCAGCATACTATGGAGTAGTACGAGAAGCATTTATGACAGCTAATTGTTCATCAGGGAAGCTATCATCAATAGGTAGTGGGTCATCAAGAACATTCTCTAACCTAGACAAGTTGTCTGCAATGGGGTTCTCAACTCCCTTTCTATCAATATTATGCAAATCAAATTCTTGTAATAGGAGAACCCATCTAATAAGTCTAGGTTTAGCATCTTTCTTTTCCATAAGATATTTAATAGCAGCAGGATCAGTGTGAACAATTACTTTAGAATCAACAATATAAGGTCTAAATTTATCACAAGCAAATACAACTGCTAAAAATTCTTTTTCAGTCGTAGCATAATTTCTCTGGGCACTGTCTAGAGTTTTACTAGCATATTGAATAACATTTATTTTCTTATCAACTCTTTGTCCTAGAACAACACCTACAGCATAATCACTAGCATCACAGATAATCTCAAAGGGTAAATTCCAATCAGATGGCTGAACAATAGGTGCAGAAATCAAAGCTTTCTTAAGTATTTCAAATGCTTCTACGCAATCATCATCGAAGACAAAAGGAATATCTTTTTGTAAGAGATTAGTCAGAGGCCTAGAAATTTTAGAGAAGTCCTTAATGAACCTTCTATAAAAACTGGCATGACCAAGGAAACTACTTATACCTTTAATGTCCTTGGGACACGGTATCTTTTCAATAGCATCAACTTTAGCTTTATCAACTTCAATCCTCTTTCATAAATTTTATGCCCCAAGACAATACCTTCATTAACCATAAAGTGGCACTTCTCCCAATTCAAGACAAGACTAGTATCTTCGCATCTCTGCAAAACTCAATCAAGGTTGCTCAAGCAATCATCAAAATAAGATCCATAAACGGAGAAATCATCCATGAAAACCTCACAAATCTTTTCACAAAAGTCAGAGAATATAGCCATCATGCATCTTTGAAAGGTATCAGGTGCATTACATAAACCAAAAGGCATACATCTATAAGCAAAAGTACCGAAAGGGCAAGTAAAAGTGGTCTTTTCATGATCCTCTGCTGACACAGGTATTTGAGAGAAACCAGAGTAACCATCTAGAAAGCAAAAATGTGTATGTTTAGATAATCATTCTAGCATTTGATCAATAAAGGCGGAGGATAATGATCATTTTTAGTAGCTTTATTTAATTTGCGGAAATCAATTACCATCCTATAACCTGTAACAATTCTTTGTGGGATCAATTCATCTTTATCATTAGGAACCCTCCCTTCTTAGGGACACAATGGACAAGACTTACCCACTGACTATCAGCAACGGGATAAATTATACCTGCCTCCAGGAGCTTTAGTATTTCCTTTCTTACCACTTCTTTCATCTTAGGATTTAACCATCGTTGGTGATCAATAACTAGTTTGGCCTCTTTCTCCAATTTTATTTTGTGTTGGCATAGAGTGGGACTAATGCCCGTAAGATCATCAAGAGTATATCCAATAGTGGCACGATGCTTCTTCAGGGTTTTCAATAATTTCTCTTCTTCTTGCTCTGAAAGGTTAGCACTAATAATAATAGGATATATCTTCTTTTCATCAAGATAAGCATACTTAAGAGTATCAGGTAATGGTTTAAGCTCAAACACGGGATCACCCTTGGGTGGTGGAGGATCCCCTAGAATTTCAACAGGCAAGTTGTGTTTCAAAATAGGCCCCTGTTTAAACAATACTTCATCTATCTCCCTTCTTTCATTCATAAACATATCATTTTCGTGGTCTAGCAAATATTGTTCTAAAGGATCATTAGGAGGCACAGCAATAGAAGCAAGACCAATAATTTCATCCTTACTAGGCAATTCTTTATCATGGGGTTGTCTATGAAATTTAGCAAAATTAAACTCATGAGTCATATCCCCCAAACCAATCATAGCAACATCCTTTTTGCAGTCTATCTTAGCATTAACAGTATTCAAGAAGGGTCTACCAAATATGATGGGACAAAAGTCTTCTTGTGGGGAACCAAGAACAAGAAAATCAGCTGGATATTTAACTTTCCCACACAAGACTTCAACATCTCTAACTATCCCAACCGGTGAAATAGTATCTCTATTGGCAAGCTTAATTGTAACATCAATTTCTTCTATCTTAGCAGCTGCAATATCATGCATAATTTCTTTGTATAAGGAATGAGGTATTGCACTAGCACTAGCACCCATATTACATAAGCCATGATAACAATGATCTCCTATTTTAACAGAAATAACAGGCATGCCTACAACAGGTCTATGTTTATTCTTAGTATCAGGTCTAGCAATTCTAGCAGCTTCATCATAGAAGTAAATAACATGCCCATCATTATTATCAGCCAAGAGATCTTTAACCATAGCAATACTAGGTTCAACTTCAATTTGCTCAGGTGGTGTAGGTGTTCTAGTATTACTCTTACGAACCACAGTTGAAGCTTTAGCATGATCCTTTATCCTAACAGGGAAAGGTGGCTTCTCAATATAAGTAGTAGGAACAATAGGATCATTATAAGTGATAGTCTTTTATTCAACTTTAATAGGTACAACTACCTTTACTTCAGTGGGAGGATTATAATTAAACCGCTTCTCCTTAGGGAGGTGAACATGAGTAGCAAATGATTCACAGAAAGAAGCTACTATCTCAGAGTCAAGTCCATATTTAGTGCTAAATTCACAAAAAGCATCGGTATCCATAAAAGATTTAAGACAATCAAACTTAGGTGTCATACCTGACTTCTTACCTTTGTCGAGATCCTAATCTTCAGAGTTGCGTTTAATTCTTTCTAATAAATCCCATCTGAATTCAATAGTCTTCATCATAAAGGAACCAGTACAAGAAGTATCGACCATGGAGCGATTGTTGAGAGAAAGCCGATCATAAAAATTTCGAATAATCATTTCTATTGAGAGGTCATGATTGGGGCATGAATATAACATTGACTTAAGCCTCCCCCAAGCTTGAGCGATGCTTTCTCCTTCACGAGGCCAAAAATTATATATGTAATTACGATCAAGATGAACAAGATGCATAGGATAAAACTTCTGGTGAAATTCCAATTTCAATCGGTTGTAGTTCCATGATCCGATATCATCACATAGCCTATACCATGTCAATGCCTATCACTTCAAAGATAAAGGGAAGACTTTCTTCTTGATAACATCGTCGGGCATACCTGCAAGCGTAAATAATCCACAAACTTCATCCACATAGATTAGGTGTAAATCGGGATGCAATGTTCCATCTCCTGTAAAGGGATTAGCTAGAAGTTTCTCTATCATACCCGAAGGAATTTCAAAGTAAACATTTTCAGTAGGTTAAGTAGGTTGGGGAGCAACTCTTTGCTCTACTAGTCAGGGTGAAGATACCCTGAACAAGCCCCTCAAAGGATTATGTTCCATAGTAACAAGTGACAGTAAATTTCAGCACACTATATAAATTTTTCCTTACCAAGTTCCACTTACCAAAGGCGCTTCACACCTCGGCAACGGCGCTAGAAAAGAATCTTGATGACCCACAAGTGTAGGGGATCTATCATAGTCCTTTCGATAAGTAAGAGTATCAAACCCAACGAGGAGCAGAAGGAAATGACAAGCGGTTTTTAGTAAGGTATTCTCTGCAAGCACTGAAATTATCGGTAACAGATAGTTTTGTGATAAGGTAATTTGTAACGGGTAACAAGCAATGAAAGTAAATAAAGTGCAGCAAGATGGCCCAATCCTTTTTGTAGCAAAGTACTAGCCTGAACAAGTGTTGGGGAACGTAGTAATTTCAAAAATTTTCCTACGCACACGCAAGATCATGGTGATGTATAGCAACGAGAGGGAGAGTGTTGTCTACGCACCCTCGTGAGACCCGGCGAAGCGATCACAACGTAGAGGAAGTAGTCGACGCTCTCCTCGCGATCCGACCGATCCCGCGCCATTATCCGATGCCCCGAGTTCTTGACACACGTACAGCTCGATGACGCCCCTCGACTCGATCCAGCCGAGTGCCGAGGGAGAGTTTCACAAGACGACGGCGTGGTGGACGATCTTGATGTTTCACCGGCGCAGGGCTTCGCTTAAGCTTCATGACGGTATAACCGAGGTGGAATATGGTGGAGGGGGCACCGCTGCACGGCTAAGGAACGATCTAAAGATCAAACTTGTGTGTTCTAGGGTGCCCCCTGCCTCAGATATAAAGGAGGGAGGGGGAGGCCGGCCGGCCTAGAGGAGGCGCTGCCGGGAGTCCTACTCCTACCGGGAGTAGGACTCCCCCTCTTCCTAGTTGGAATAGGATTGGGGGAGGGGAAGAGGAAAGGCGCCCCCTCCTTGTCCTATTCGGACTGGGGGGGGGCGGCCACCCCCGGCCGGCCCTTCCTCTTCTCCCTCGAGGCCCACCGAGGCCCATTTACCCCGGGGTTCCGTAACCTCCGGTACTCGCAAATTCCGTTTTTGCGGAACCATTCCGAACTCCAAACATAGGCTTCCAATATATCAATCTTTATGTCTCGACCATTTCGAGACTCCTCGTCATGTCCGTGATCACATCCGGACTCAACTTCTTCGGTACATCAAAATACATAAACTCATAATAACCGCCATCGAAACCTTAAGCGTGCGGACCCTACGGTTCGAGAACAATGCGAGACATGACCTAGAACTATTCACGGTCAATAACCAACAGCGGACCTGGATGCCCATATTGGTTCCTACATATTCTACGAAGATCTTTATCGGTCGGACCGCATAACAACATACGTTGTTCCCTTTGTCATCGGTATGTTACTTGCCCGAGATTCGATCGTCGGTATCCAATACCTAGTTCAATCTCGTTACGCAAGTCTCTTTACTCGCTCAGAATACATCATCTCACAACTAACTCATTAGTTGTAGTGCTTGCAAGGCTTCAGTGATGTGTATTACCGAGAGGGCCAGAGATACCTCTCCGACAATCGGAGTGACAAAACCTAATCTCAAATACGCCAACCCAACATCTGCCTTTGGAGACACCTGTAGTACTCCTTTATAATCACCCGATACGTTGTGACGCTTGGTAGCACCAAAGTGTTCCTCCGTAAACGGAGTTGCATAATCTCATAGTTACAGAACATGTATATGTCATGGATAAAAGCAGTAGCAACATACTAAACGATCGTGTGCTAAGCTAAGGGAATGGGTCATGTCAATCGATCATTCTCCTAATGATGTGACCTTGTTAATCAAATAACAACTCCTTGTTCATGGTCGGAAACATAACCATCTTTGATTAACAAGCTAGTCTAGTAGAGGCATACTAGTGACATGTTGTTTTGTCTATGCATTCACACATGTATCATGTTTCCGGTTAATACAATTCTAGCATGAATGATAAACATTTATTATGAAATAAGGAAATAAATAATAACTTTATTATTGCCTCTAGGGCATATTTCCTTCATCCTCCCACTTGCACTAGAGTCAATAATCTAGATTACATAGTAATGATTCTCACACCCATGGAGTCTTGGTGCTGATCATGTTTTGCTCGTGGAAGAGGCTTAGTCAACGGTCTGCAACATTCAGATCCGTGTGTATCTTGCAAATTTCTATGTCTCCCACCGACTAAGTCCCGGATGGAATTGAAGCGTCTCTTGATGTGCTTGGTCCTCTTGTGAAATCTGGATTCCTTCGCTAAGGCAATTGCTCCAAGATTGTCACGAAAGATTTTCATTGGACCCGATGCACTAGGTATGACACCTAGATCGGATATGAACTCCTTCATCCGCACTCCTTCATTAGCTGCTTCGAAGCTGCTATGTATTCCGCTTCACATGTAGATCCCGCCACGACGCTTTGTTTAGAACTGCACCAACCGACAGCTCCTCCGCTTAGTGTAAATACGATCCGGTCTGCGATTTAGAATCGTCCGGATCGTGTCAAAGCTTGCATCAACGTAACCGTTTACGATGAGCTCTTTGTCACCTCCATATACGAGAAACATATCCTTAGTCCTTTTCGTATTTCAGATGTTCTTGACCGCTGTCCAAAGGATCCACTCTGGATTACTTTGGTACCTCCTGCTAGGCTTATAGCAAGGCACACATCAGTCAGTACACAAGATTGCATACATGATAGAGCCTATGGCTGAAGCATAGGAACATCTTTCATTTTCTCTATCTTCTGCGTGGTCGGGCATTGAGTCTTACTCAACTTCACACCTTGTAACACAGGCAAGAACCCTTTCTTTGCTTGATCCATTTTGAACTTCTTCAAAATTTTGTCAAGGTATGTGCTTTGTGAAAGTCCAATTAGGCGCCTTGATCTATCTCTATAGATCTTAATGCCCAATATGTAAGCAGCTTCACCGAGGTCTTTCATTGAAAAACTCTTATTCAAGTATCCCTTTATGCTATCCAAATTCTATATCATTTCCGATCAGCAATATGTCATCTACATATAATATCGAAATGCTACTGAGCTCCCACTCACTTTCTTGTAAATACAGGCTTCTCCAAAAGTCTCAGACAAACCCAAATGCTTTGATCACACTATCAAAGCGCTTATTCCAACTCCGAGATGCTTGCACCAGTCCATAGATGGATCGCCGGAGCTTGCACACTTTGTTAGCTCCTTTGGATCGATAAAACCTTCGGTTGCATCATATACAACTCTTCTTCCGTAAATCCATTCAGAATGCAGTCTTTACATCCATTTGCCAAATTTCATAATCATAAATGCGGCAATTGCTAACATGATTCGGACGGACTTAAGCATCGCTACGGGTGAGAAGGTCTCATCGTAGTCAATCCCTTGAACTTGTCGAAAACCTTTTGCGATAAGTCGAGCTTTATAGACGATAACATTACCGTCGTCGTCGGTCTTCTTCTTGAAGATCCACTTGTTTTCTATTGCTTGCCTACCCTCGGCAAGTCAACCAAAGTCCATACTTTGTTTTCATACATGGATCCCATCTCGATTTCATGGCCTCAAGCCATTTTATGGAATCTGGGCTCACCATCGCTTCTTCATAGTTCGTAGGTTCATCATGATTTAGTAGCATGATTTCCGAACAGGATTACCGTACCACTCAGTGCGGATCTTACTCTGTTGATCTACGAGGTTCTGCGAAGAACTTGATCTGAAGTTTCATGATCAACATCATCAACTTCCTCACTATTTAGTGTAGGTGTCTCAGAAACCGTTTTCTGCGACGAACTACTTTCAAGTAAGGGAGAAGGTACTATTACCTCATCAAGTTCCACTTTCCTCCCACTCACTTCTTTCGAGAGAAACTCCTTCTCTAGAAAGGATCCATTCTTAGCAACGAATGTCTTGCCTTCGGATCTGTGATAGAAGGTGTACCCAACTGTCTCCTTTGGGTATCCTATGAAGACACATTTCTCCGATTTGGGTTCGAGCTTATCAGGTTGAAGCTTTTTCACATAAGCATCGCATCCCCAAACTTTAAGAAACGACAACTTTGGTTTCTTGCCAAACCATAGTTCATAAGGTGTCGCCTCAACGGATTTTGACGGTGTTCTATTCAGGTGAATGCGGCCGCCTCTAGAGCATAACCCCAAAACGATAGCGGTAAATCAGTAAGAGACATCATAGATCGTACCATATCTAGTAAAGTACGACACGACGCTCGACACACCATTACGTTGTGGTGTTCCGGTGACGTGAGTTGCAAAACTATTCCGCATTGTTTCAAATGTAGACCAAACTCGTAACTCAAATATTCACCTCCACGATCGATCGTAGAAACTTAATTTTCTTGTTACGATGATTTTCAACTTCACTCAAATTCTTTGAACTTTTCAAACGTTTCAGACTTATGTTTCATTAAGTAGATATACCCATATCTGCTTAAGTCATCTGTGAAGGTGAGAAAATAACGATATCCGCCACGAGCCTCAACATTCATTGTACCACATACATCTCAGATGTATGATTTCCAACAAATCTGTTGCTCTCTCCATAGTACCGAGAACGGTGTTCTAGTCATCTTGCCCATGAGGCACGGTTCGCAAGTGCCAAGTGATTCATAATCAAGTGACTCCAAAAGTCCATCAAGATGGAGTTTCTTCATGCGCTTTACACCGATATGACCTAAACGGCAAGTGCCACAAATAAGTTGCACTATCATTATCAACTCTGCATCTTTTGGTTTCAACATTATGAATATGTGTGTCACTACTATCGAGATTCATCAAAATAGACCATTCCTCAAGGGTGCATGACCATAAAAGATATTACTCATATAAATAGAACAACCATTATTCTCTCGATTTAAATGAATAACCGCCTCGCATCAAACAAGATCCAGATATAATGTTCATGCTCAACGCAGCACCAAATAACAATTATTTAGGTCTAAAACTAATCCCAAGGTAGATGTAGAGGTAGCGTGCCGACCGCGATCACATCGACTTTGGAACCATTTCCCACGCCAGATCGTCACCTCGCCCTTTGCCGAGTTCGCAATCAGTAGTCCCTGCTTCGAGTTGCAAATATTAGCAATGTAACCAGATCAAATACCAGTGCTACTACGAGCTCTAGTAAGGTACACATCAATAACATGTATATCACATATACCTTTGTTCACCTTGCCATCCTTCTTATCCGCCAAATACTTGGGGCAGTTCCGCTTCAAAGGACTACCGCTTGCGGTAGAAGCACTCGATTTCAGGTTTAGGGCCGACTTGGGTTTCTTCTCCGAGCAAAGAACTTGCTTGCTGTTCTTCTTGAAGTTCCCTTCTTCCCTTTGCCTTTCTTCTTGAAACTAGTGGTCTTATTGACCATCAACACTTGATGCTCCTTCTTGATTTCTACCTCCGCAGCCTTTAGCATTGCGAAGAGCTCGTATAGTCTTTACTAACCCTTGCATATTATAGTTCATCACGAAGCCTTTGTAGCTTGGTGGCGGTGATTGAAGAATTCATCAATGACACAATCATCCGGAAGATTAACTCCCAATTGTGTCAAGTGATTGTAGTACCCGCACATTCTCGAGTATATGCTCACTAATGTAACTATTCTCCTCCATTTTGCAGCTATAGAACTTATTGGAGACTTCATATCTCTCAATCCGGGCATTCTGTTGGAATATCAACTTCAACTCTGGAACATCTCATATGCTCCATGACGCTCAAAACGCCGTTGAAGTCCCGGTTCTAAGCCGTAAAGCATGGCACATCGAACTATAGAGTAGTCATCACTTTGCTCGCCAGACGCTCATAACATCTGCAGCTTGCATTAGCAAGAGTTCTGGCACCTAGCGGTGCATCCAGACGTAACTCTTACGTGCAGCAATGAGGATAATCCTCAAATACGGACCCATCCGTGTAATTGCTACCATCATCTTTCAACTTTGCTTTCTCAAGGAACGCATTAAAATTCAACGGAACAACAAAGACGAGCCATCTATCTACAATCAAACATAAACAAGCAAGATACTATCAGTACTAAGTTCATGATAAATTTAAGTTCAATTAATCATATTACTTAAGAACTCCCACTTAGAAAAACATCTCTAGTCATCTAAGTGATCACGTGATCCAAATCAACTAAACCATAACCGATCATCACGTGAAATGGAGTAGTTTTAATGGTGAACATCTTATGTTGATCATATCTACTATATGATTCACGCCGACCTTTCGGTCTCCGTGTTCCGAGGCCATATCTGCATATGCTAGGCTCGTCAAGTATAACCCGAGTATTCTGCGTGTGCAAAACTGGCTTACACCCGTTGTAGATGGACGAGAGCTTATCACACCCGATCATCACGTGGTGTCCGGGCACGACGAACTTTGGCAACGGTGCATACTGGGAGAACACTTCTTGATAATTTAGTAAGAGATCATCTTATAATGCTACCGCCAATCAAAGCAAGATAAGATGCATAAAAGGATAAACATCACATGCAAATCAATATAAGTGATATGATATGGTCATCATCATCTTGTGCTTCATGATCTCCATCTTGCAAAGCACCACCATGATCACCATCGTCACCGGCGCGACACCTTGATCTTCATCGTAGCATCGTTGTCGCCTCGCCAAATTTATGCTTCTACGACTATCGCTACCGCTTAGTGATAAAGTAAAGCATTACAGTATGCATTGCATTGCATACAATAAAGCGACAACCATATGGCTCCTGCCATTGCCGATAACTTCGTTACAAAACATGATCATCTCATACAATAAAATATAGCATCACGTCTTGACCATATCACATCACAACATGCCCCAAAAACAAGTTAGACGTCCTCTACTTTGTTGTTGCAAATTTTACGTGGCTGCTACGGGCTTAAGCAAGAACCAGCCTCACCTACGATCAAAACCACAACGATATTTCGTCAAATAGACTCCGTTTAACCTTCTCAAGGACCGGCGAGCCACACTCGGTTCAACTAAAGTGAGAGAGACAGCACCCACCAGTCACCTTTAAGCAACGAGTGCTCGTGGCGGTGAAACCAGTCTCGCGTAAGCGTCTGGCGTAATGTCGGTCAGGGCCGCTTCATCTCACAATACCGCTAAACCAAAGTATGACATGCTGGTAGGTAGTATGACTTGTATCGCCCACAACTCACTTGTGTTCTACTCGTGCAAAACATCAAACCATAGAAAAACCTAGGCTCGGATGCCACCGTTGGGGAACGAGTAATTTCAAAATTTTCCTATGCACACGCAAGATCATGGTGATGTATAGCAACGAGAGGGAGAGTGTTGTCTACGCACTCGTGAGACCCGGCGAAGCGATCACAACGTAGAGGAAGTAGTCGACGCTCTCCTCGCGATCCGACCGATCCGGCGCCATATCTGACGCCCCCGAGTTCTTGACACACGTACAGCTCGATGACGCCCTCGTACTCGATCCAGCCGAGTGCCGAGGGAGAGTTTCACAAGACGACGGCGTGGTGGCGATCTTGATGTTTCACCGGCGCAGGCTTCGCTTAAGCTTCAGCGACGGTATAACCGAGGTGGAATATGGTGGAGGGGGCACCGACACGGCTAAGGAACGATCTAAAGATCAAACTTGTGTGTTCTAGGGTGCCCCCTGCCCCGTATATAAAGGAGGGAGGGGGGGCCGGCCGGCCTAGAGGAGGCGCACGAGGAGTAGGACTCCCCCTCTTCCTAGTTGGAATAGGATTGGGGGAGGGAAGAGGAAGGGGCGCCGCCTCCTTGTCCTATTCGGACTGGGGGGGGGCGCGCCCACCCCTGGCCGGCCCTTCCTCTTCTCCCTCGAGGCCCACCGAGGCCCATTTACCCCGGGGTTCCGGTAACCTCCGGTACTCGAGTAAATTCCGTTTTGCGGAACCATTCGAACTCCAAACATAGGCTTCCAATATATCAATCTTTATGTCTCGACCATTTCGAGACTCCTCGTCATGTCCGTGATCACATCCGGACTCAACTTCTTCGTACATCAAAATACATAAACTCATAATAACCGCCATCGAAACCTTAAGCGTGCGGACCCTACGGTTCGAGAACAATGCGACATGACCTAGAACTATTCACGGTCGATAACCAACAGCGGACCTGGATGCCCATATTGGTTCCTACATATTCTACGAAGATCTTTATCGGTCGACCGCATAACAACATACGTTGTTCCTTTGTCATCGGTATGTTACTTGCCCGAGATTCGATCGTCGGTATCCAATACCTAGTTCAATCTCGTTACGCAAGTCTCTTTACTCGCTCAGAATACATCATCTCACAACTAACTCATTAGTTGTAGTGCTTGCAAGGCTTCGATGATGTGTATTACCGAGAGGGCCCAGAGATACCTCTCCGACAATCGGAGTGACAAAACCTAATCTCAAATACGCCAACCCAACATCTGCCTTTGGAGACACCTGTAGTACTCCTTTATAATCACCCGATTCGTTGTGACGCTTGGTAGCACCAAAGTGTTCCTCCGTAAACGGAGTTGCATAATCTCATAGTTACAGAACATGTATATGTCATGGATAAAAGCAGTAGCAACATACTAAACGATCGTGTGCTAAGCTAAGGAATGGGTCATGTCAATCGATCATTCTCCTAATGATGTGACCTTGTTAATCAAATAACAACTCCTTGTTCATGGTCAGGAAACATAACCATCTTTGATTAACAAGCTAGTCTAGTAGAGGCATACTAGTGACATGTTGTTTTGTCTATGCATTCACACATGTATCATGTTTCCGGTTAATACAATTCTAGCATGAATGATAAACATTTATCATGAAATAAGGAAATAAATAATAACTTTATTATTGCCTCTAGGGCATATTTCCTTCAACAAGTTCTTATACGGAGAAAAGCGCTCTCGAGGTGATAGAGGCAAAGGTGTCCCGATCTTTCGATGAGATGATAACTATCGATTTGGTGAAGATGACTTTGACGATCCGACTACAAACGTGCACGACGTTGCGCCTTAGCAATCGCTAAACCAACTCCGAGAGGTTATTGACCACGCCGGAGTACAATCAACCTGACCACGAAGGTTTATTCCTGCAAGCAATCGAAGAACAAGCAAGAATATGATAAAAGCAATCTGAATATTGCAAGTATATATGAAGTATTGACAAAGGTGAGGATCCGTAAGCGGTCTTGGTCTGGTCGTTGGACACAAACGAAGTACACGAAGTTGCAATGGCTAACTTTTAACTAAACAAATCCCAAGGAAAAAGCTACTAGATGGATCTACTTATATAGGAGCAAGGGGTGGCGGCCAAGGAGGTGGGAGAACGTCCCAAGGCAGCCTAAAACCAACCCTAGGTCGTACAAGGCTCATGGGCCCAAGTGGAAGTGACGTAACACCTTTGGACTTGTAGTTTGACTCGGATTCTGCAGCAGCGTCAGATTGTTTCGTCCATAACTCAACGCTCCGGACGGATTTTAAGGTGATTCCAATTGTGCTGGAAAGAGCATGAAATCTACTTTCCAACAAAAAAAGAATCACCCAATTCGGAGTCCGTATGATAAAGTTGTTGGCGTTTTGAGTCAGGTATGTCTGTGCAGTCCGAATCTGAATCCAGAACGTGAGAGACTTGGACTCTATCTTCTCTTGGGCCAAAAGTGACGTGAGAGGACTTTTTGAACAGAAAATAAACATCTCTTTCTTCCTTATCTTCATATGTGGATTGTACAAATGTCCCATACACCTGCAATTAGACAAAACACAAAAGTGTGTGAAGTATTTTGTTCGGATAACATAAATAGATTATTGAATAGTTTGCTCTAGAAATCACCTGACAAATATGCATGTATGCAATATTTTGGTCATATACAAGGTAGTCATGTCCTCATCATCCTCCCTTTTGAAAATAAAGCCGTCCTCGGCGTTGCTTAATCTGAAATGTGGCTAACAAAAGAGACAAGGTGTACATGTTGTATATATATACGTCATCCATTTTTACTTCCCTTGATTTTTGCATATATGACACATGAATAGATGAGTAACTTGCATAGTTCATAAAATCTAAAGCCAACAAAGTAGCACAAGAACTAGAAGGCATGAAAATATTGCAACTCAGTTTGCACATATAAGTGAAGCTCTTATTTATTTCAAAAGATTGACAATGTTCATCATTAAACCATTCCAACATTGGTGAATAAACCTTATTTGAATCAAATTTGCTTGCTACAACATGCTTGGATAAGCAAACATGCAATGAGTCATTCGACACAGAATCATCACCAAGATTAGAGGTCATATCAAAATAATTAAACATTGATTCTTTTGCATCAACAATTAATTCAATGGGTGCTCTCAAAATTGTTGGTATTTCAGTTGTTTGATCACATGGCAAAGTCAAATTATCAACATAATCCTCTAAAATAGGTGGTGTGATCAAAGTAGTGGGTAGCTCAACACATGATGTATTCAAGTTAACTAGGCATGCATCATTCTCATGTAGAAGTGGAAAATCTGTACCTTTGTCATTACCTCTTATAGTCAACTCAGATGATGCAAGCACTCTCGATGGTGATGTGTCACATGGTGGAGATGATGTAGTCCTCGCAACAACGGATGTGGTTGTCATAGTACGCCTAGTAGTTGAATAAACATCTGTATCAACAGTTGGAATGTGCACCGTGCGCTTGTTCTCCTTGTGGGCAACACGTCGTTTTATTTCCTGTTCAGCTTTGCAAGCAAGACGAAACAAATGGTCCATAGGATAACACTCTTCATGAATTAGTATCTCCTGAATATTATGGTTTAATCCTCCCCAAAATCTATCCATAAAATCTTCTTCACTTTCTTCTAAAAATGAGTGCAACAAGGTAGTTTGTAAATCATCATAATATTTTGTTACGGTGTCACTACCTTGTTTTAAATGTTCCAGTTTTTTAATCATGCCACGAGTATAATAAACATCGATGAATCTATCTCTCATGACATGTTTTAAATCATCCCAAGTATTAGGTACATAATCAGGTGTAACCGACAATATTCACTCCACCAAACTAGAGCATAACCAGTGAAAGAACCAACCGCAACCGTAACTTTTTTACGTTCATCAAAATTATGGTAAGCAAATATATTATTTATGTCTAACTCCCATTCAATATATAAAGCAGGTCTAAAACGGCCATTAAATGGTGGTATAGAAACATGAACCTGATCATGTGCATTTGGATGTTTGTGCACCTCTCGTGACGGTTGTGGTATTTGCATAGGTGGTGGCATGTCTCCGGCGATCGACAAAGCCCATGAATTGACTCTGGATCCTGCCATGATTAGTAGAACAAGAAACAAAATCCAAAAATAATGTTCCTATAACTACTATGATGTGGTGTTAAAACGCTCACAGTAAAGCAAATATCAATGTCTCACAAGTTCTTACCATGCAGCAGGCGGTGATCGGCAACCAGCGGTGTCAAGTAACTCCGAATATTGAGTAAAGCGATTGCCAGGGGGACGTTCGTATACACGGTGTAGAAATATGTGGAGCTGGGTTGGCTATATATGGTAGCAAAAATATAGTAATAATCAATTCAAAGATGCAATGTTGAATAAATGCTCAACGACGGTACTGTGTTGGTCCTAGGCTAGACCGGACTAGAGACGCGAGCCTAGAACACTAATGAGGTCACGGCGTAGCACAACTAGCATAAATTAAGGATACTAAGTAGCTCTTGACAGCAAGATATAAGTGAAAATCACAACGGCAGTGAAGATAATGATGAAAAACAACTGCCAAGCAGGACATACAACAACTCTCTCTCCAACTTTCCTCTTGAAAAGTTTGAGCCAATTTTCTGATAAATTCTTTCAAATAATGCTACTAACTCAAGCTTTCCAATGCAAAAAGAATCACTCAATTCCGAGTTGATATGAGGAGTCAAAGAATTCTAAAACTGGCCTGAAAAATTGGAACAAGCTGTATTCACGAACTTCAGAGGGCAAAAAGACCTATTTAGAAGTCGATTTTGAGGTGTCAAATAAGGAACTAGCTTCTGCAACTATTTAGATGCGGCGCGTTGCTAGCTTCAATTTGAGTACTCACGGAGCCAAAACGGACTTCGTATGAGGAAGATACACCCGTTTTACTGAACAGTGCGCAAAACAGATTCCAATCCGAATTCAGGTACGAGATTGATTCTAGATAGATCCATTTTTTTCTCTCTTTTTTCTCACACTTTTTTCTTTTTTCTTCTCTTTTTCTTTTCTTTTTTTATTTCCTTTTTTCTCTCTTTTTTTCTCTCTTTTTTCTCCTCTTTCCAAGACAAACTAGATAAGATGCAGATTGGATCACGCCAAGATGTGAATGACCTCAACTATGATTATGACAATGAACAGCGCGTAGCATGTGGTGGAAATTAATAGATGGGATGGTGGACAACGGAGGGATAATGATGCAGCAGCGGCGTGACTAATGTGAACAGAACTCGAAACTCTAAAGGAACTAGACACTAAGACCAGCAACCCACACGGCGATGCAACCGATAATTCAACTATGCAATCAACTAATAGAAAATTGCAAAGGCTCGGATGGCTTGGATAAAGGATGAACAGATCTAACTTTTTTGTGGCTTTTCATGGACTATAGGTATGAATGATGATGCAATCTAAACTATGAAAAACTGTAAATCTCACCGAGCAACCTGAAAACTGATACCACTTGATAGAGGCAAAGGTGTCCCGATCTTTCGATGAGATGATAACTATCGATTTGGTGAAGATGACTTTGACGATCCGACTACAAGCGTGCCTGACGTTGCGCCTTAGCAATCGCTAAACCAACTCCGAGAGGTTATTGACCACGCCGGAGCACAATCAACCTGACCACGAAGGTCTATTCCTGCAAGCAATCGAAGAACAAGCAAGAATATGATAAAAGCAATCTGAATATTGCGAGTATATATGAAGTATTGATAAAGGTGAGGATCCGTAAGCGGTCTTGGTCTGGTCGTTGGACACAAACGAAGTACACGAAGTTGCAATGGCTAACTTTTAACTAAACAAATCCCAAGGAAAAAGCTACTAGATGGATCTACTTATATAGGAGCAAGGGGTGGCGGCCAAGGAGGTGGGAGGACGTCCCAAGGCAGCCGAAAACCAACCCTAGGTCGTACAAGGCTCATGGGCCCAAGTGGAGGTGACGTAACACCTTTCGACTTGTAGTTTGACTCGGATTCTGCTGCAGCGTCAGATTGTTTCATCCATAACTCAACGCTCCGGACGGATTTTAAGGTGATTCCAATTGTGCTGGAAAGAGCATGAAATCTACTTTCCAACAAAAAAAGAATCACCCAATTCGGAGTCCGTATGAAAAAGTTGTTGGCGTTTTGAGTCAGGTATGTCTGTGCAGTCCGAATCTGAATCCAGAACGTGAGAGACTTGGACTCTATCTTCTCTTGGGCCAAAAGTGACGTGAGAGGGCTTTTTGAACAGCAAATAAACATCTCTTTCTTCCTTATCTTCATATGTGGATTGTACAAATGTCCCATACACCTGCAATTAGACAAAACACAAAAGTGTGTAAAGTATTTTTGTTCTGGATAACATAAATAGATTATTGAATAGTTTGCTCTAGAAATCACCTGACAAATATGCATGTATGCAATATTTTTGGTCATATACAAGGTAGTCATGTCCTCATCACGAGGACACATGGGAATTATCGTCAAGCTAGTTATCATCACGCTCATATGATTCGCGTTCGTTATTTTGATAATTTGATATGTGGGTGGACTGGTGCTTGGGTACTGCCCTTTCTCGGACAAGCATCCCACTTATGATTAACCCCTATTGCAAGCATCCGCAACTACAAAAGAAGTATTAAGGTAAACCTAATCATAGCATGAAACATATGGATCTAAATCAGCCCCTTACGAAGCAATGCATAAACTAGGGTTTAAGCTTCTGTCACTCTAGCAACCCGACATCTACTTATTACTTCCCAATGCATTCCTCTAGGCCCAAACAATGGTGAAGTGTCATGTAGTCGACGTTCACATAACACCACTAGAGGAGAGACAACATACATCTCATCAAAATATCGAACGAATACCAAATTCACATGACTACTTATAGCAAGACTTCTACCATGTCCTCAGGAACAAACGTAACTACTCACAAATCATATTCATGTTCATAATCAGAGGGCTTTTAATATGCATAAAGGATCTGAACATATGATCTTCCACCGAATAAACTAGCTAGCATCAACTACAAGGAGTAATCAACACTACTAGCAACCCACAAGTACCAATCTGTGGTTTTGGGACAAAGATTGGATACAAGAGATGAACTAGGGTTTGAAAGGAGGTGGTGCTGGTGAAGATGTTGAAGATTGACCCCCTCCCGATGAGAGGATCGATGGTGATGATTTCCCCCTCCCGGAGGGAAGTTTCCCAGGCAGAACAGCTCCGCCGGAGCCCTAGATTGGTTCCGCCAAGGTTCCGCCTCGTGGCGGCGGTGTTTCATCCCGAAAGCTTGCTTATGATTTTTTCTAGGGTAAAAGACTTCATATAGCAGAAGATGGTCACTGGAGGGCTGCCAGGGGGCCCACGAGGCAGGGGCGCGCCCATGGGGTAGGGCGCGCCCCCACCCTCGTGGATGGTGGGTGGCCCTCCTTTGGTATTTCTTCCGCTCAGTAATTTTTATTAATTTCAAAAATGACTTCCATGGAGTTTCAGGACTTTTGGAGTTGTGCAGAATAGGTCTCTAATATTTGCTCCTTTTCAGCCCAGAATTCCAGCTGCCGGCATTCTCCCTCTTCATGTAAACCTTGTAAAATAAGAGAGAACAGGCATAAGTATTGTGACATAGTGTGTAATAAAAGTCCATAATGCAATAAATATCGATATAAGAGCATGATGCAAAATGGACGTATCACCTGGTTGTTGTGCTTGGAAAGTCAGAACTACCGGGTTCTCATGTCGGTGAAGGAAATATGCCCTAGAGGCAATAATAAAGTTATTATTTATTTCCTCATATCATGATAAATGTTTACTATTCATGCTAGAATTGTATTAACCGGAAACATGATACATGTGTGAATATATAGACAAACTTAATGTCACTAGTATGCCTCTACTTGACTAGCTCATTAGTCAAAGATGGTTATGTTTCCTAGCCATAGACATGTGTTTGTTGGGGAACGTAGTAATTTCAAAAATTTTCCTACGCACACGCAAGATCATGGTGATGCATAGCAACGAGAGGGGAGAGTGTTGTCTCGTACCCTCGTGAGACCCGAAGCGAAGCGATCACAACGTAGAGGAAGTAGTCGTACGTTCTCCTCGCGATCCAACCGATCCCAGCGCCGTTACTCTGGCGCCTCCGAGTTCTTGACACACGTACAGCTCGGTGACGCTCCTCGGGCTCCGATCCAGCAAAGCTCCGGGAAGAGAGTTCCGTCAGCACGACGGCATGGTGACAATCTTGATGTTCTACCGACGCAGGGCTTCGCCTAAGCACCGCTACGATATGACCGAGGTGGAATATGGTGGAGGGGGGCACCGCACACGGCTAAGGAACGATCTCAAGGATCAACTTGTTGTGTTCTAGGGTGCCCCCTGCCCCAGTGATATAAAGGAGCAAGGGGAGGCCGGCCGGCCTAGGAGGCGCCCAGGGGAGGGGGAGTCCTCCTCCTAGTGGGAGTAGGACTCCCTTTCCTAGTCCAACTAGGAAGGAGGAAGGGGAAGGAAGGAGAGGAGAGGGAGGGAAGGAGGGCCGCCCCCCTCCTTGTCCTATTCGGACTCCCCATGGGGGCGCGCCACCTCCTCTGGTGCGGCCTCTCTCTCCCTCTCGGCCCAATAAGGCCCATTACTTCCCGGGGTTCCGTAACCCTCCGGCACTCCGGTTTTCTCCGAAACTTCCGAACTTTTCCGTGTCCGAATATAGCCGTCCAATATATCAATCTTTATGTCTCGACCATTTCGAGACTCCTCGTCATGTCCGTGATCACATCCGGACTCGAACTCCTTCGGTACATCAAAATACACAAACTCATAATATAACCGCCATCGAAACCTTAAGCGTGCGGACCCTACGGTTCAAGAACAATGTAGACATGATGAGACATGTCTCGGTCAATAACCAATAGCGGGACCTGGATGCCCATATTGGCTCCTACATATTCTCGAAGATCTTTATCGGTCGACCGCATAACAACATACGTTGTTCCCTTTGTCATCGGTATGTTACTTGCCCGAGATTCGATCGTCGGTATCCAATACCTAGTTCAATCTCGTTACGCAAGTCTCTTTACTCGTTCCGTAATACATCATCTCACAGCTAACTCATTAGTTGTAATGCTTGCAAGGCTTAAGTGATGTGTATTACCGAGAGGGCCCAGAGATACCTCTCCGACAATCGGAGTGACAAATCCTAATCTCGAAATCGCCAACCCAACATCGCCTTTGGAGACACTGTAGTACTCCTTTATAATCACCCGATTCGTTGTGACGTTTGGTAGTACCAAAGTGTTCCTCCGTAAACGGAGTTGCATAATCTCATAGTTATAGGAACATGTATAAGTCATGGATAAAAGCAATAGCAACATACTAAGCGATCGGTGCTAAGCTAATGGAATGGGTCATGTCAATCGATCATTCAACTAATGATGTGACCTTGTTAATCAAATAACAACTCCTTTGTCTATGGTTAGGAAACTTAACCATCTTTGATTAACAAGCTAGTCTAGTAGAGGCATACTAGTGACACTCTGTTTGTCTATGTATTCACACATGTATTATGTTTCCGGTTAATACAATTCTAGCATGAATAATAAACATTTATCATGAAATAAGGAAATAAATAATAACTTTATTATTGCCTCTAGGGCATATTTCCTTGATCTCCCACTTGCACTAGAGTCAATAATCTAGATTACATAGTAATGATTCTAACACCCATGGAGTCTTGGTGCTGATCATGTTTTGCTCGTGGAAGAGGCTTAGTCAACGGTGCGCTACATTCAGATCCGTATGTATCTTGCAAATCTCTATGTCTCCCACCTGGACCAAGTCCCGGATGGAATTGAAGCGTCTCTTGATGTGTTTTGTTCTCTTGTGAAATCTGGATTCTTTCGCTAAAGCAATTGCTCCAGTATTGTCACAAAAGATTTTCATTGGACCCGATGCACTAGGTATGACACCTAGATCGGATATGAACTCCTTCATTAGCTGCTTCCGAAGCTGCTATGTACTCCGCTTCACATGTAGATCCCGCTACGACGCTTTGTTTAGAACTGCACCAACTGACAGCTCCTCCGTTTAGTGTAAATACGTATCCGGTTTGCGATTTAGAATCGTCCGGATCAGTGTCAAAGCTTGCATCAATGTAACCATTTACGATGAGCTCTTTGTCACCTCCATATACGAGAAACATATCCTTAGTCCTTTTTAGGTATTTCAGGATGTTCTTGACCGTTGTCTAGTGATCCACTCCTGGATTACTTTGGTACCTCCCTGCTAGGCTTATAGCAAGGCACACATCAGGTCTGGTACACAACATTGCATACATGATAGAGCCTATGGCTGAAGCATAGGGAACATCTTTCATTTTCTCTCTATCTTCTGCGGTGGTCGGGCATTGAGTCTTACTCAACTTCACACCTTGTAACACAGGCAAGAACCCTTTCTTTGCTTGATCCATTTTGAACTTCTTCAAAATTTTGTCAAGGTATGTGCTTTGTGAAAGTCCAATTAAGCGTCTTGATCTATCTTTATAGATTTTGATGCCCAATATGTAAGCAGCTTTACCGAGGTTCTTCATCGAAAAACTCTTATTCAAGTATCCTTTATGCTATCCAGAATTCTATATCATTTCCGATTAGTAATATGTCATCTACATATAATATCGAAAATGCTCTGAGCTCCCACTCACTTTCTTGTAAATCTGAGCTTCTCCAAAAGTGCAGATAAACCCAAATGCTTTGATCACACTATCAAAGCGTTTATTCCAACTCGAGATGCTTGCACCAGTCCATAAATGGATCGCTGGAGCTTGCACACTTTGTTAGCTCCTTTGGATTGATAAACCTTCGGTTGCATCATATACAACTCTTCTTCCGTAAATCCATTCAGAATGCAGTCTTTACATCCATTTGCCAAATTTCATAATCATAAAATCGGCAATTGCTAACATGATTCGACAGACTTAAGCATCGCTTCTGGTGAGAAGGTCTCATCGTAGTCAATCCCTTGAACTTGTCGAAAACCCTTTGCGACAAGTCGAGCTTTGTAGACGATAACATTACCGTCGTCGTCGGTCTTCTTCTTGAAGATCCACTTGTTTTCTATTGCTTGCCGACCCTCGGGCAAGTCAACCAAAGTCCACACTTTGTTTTCATACATGGATCCCATCTCAGATTTCATGGCCTCAAGCCATTTTGTGGAATCTGGGCTCACCATCGCTTCTTCATAGTTCGTAGGTTCATCATGATCTAGTAGCATGACTTCCAGAATAGGATTACCGTACCACACTGGTGCGGATCTTACTCTGGTTGATCTACGAGGTTCTGTAGTAACTTGATCTGAAGTTTCATGATCAATATCATCAACTTCCTCACTATTTGGTGTAGATGTCTCAGAAACCAGTTTCTGCGATAAACTACTTTCCAATAAGGGAGAAGGTACAGTTACCTCATCAAGTTCTACTTTCCTCCCACTCACTTCTTTCGAGAGAAACTCCTTCTCTAGAAAGGATCCATTCTTAGCAACAAATGTCTTGCCTTCGGATCTGTGATAGAAGGTGTACCTTCGGATCTGTGATAGAAGGTGTACCCAACTGTCTCCTTTGGGTATCCTATGAAGACACATTTCTCCGATTTGGGTTCGAGCTTATCAGGTTGAAGCTTTTTCACATAAGCATCACATCCCCAAACTTTAAGAAACGACAACTTTGGTTTCTTGCTAAACCATAGTTCATAAGGTGTCGTCTCAGCGGATTTTGACGGTGTTCTATTCAGCGTGAATCGGCCGTCTCAAGAGCATAACCCCAAAGCGATAGCGGTAAATCTGTAAGAGACATCATAGATCGCACCATATCTAGTAAAGTGCGATTCGATGTTCGGACACACCATTACTGTTGTGGTGTTCGGGTGGCGTGAGTTTGAAACTATTCGCATTGTTTCAAATGTAGACCAAACTCGTAACTCAAATATTCGCCTCCACGATCGGATCGTAGAAACTTTATTTTCTTATTACGATGATTTTCAACTTCACTCTGAAATTCTTTGAACTTTTCAAATGTTTCAGACTTATGCTTCATTAAGTAGATATACCCATATCTGCTTAAATCATCTGTGAAGGTGAGAAAATAACGATATCCGCCACGAGCCTCAACATTCATCGGACCACATACATACATATGTATGATTTCCAACAAATCTGTTGCTCTCTCCATAGTACCGAGAACGGGGTTCTAGTCATCTTGCCCATGAGGCACGGTTACATAAGTGCCAAGTGATTCATAATCAAGTGACTCCAAAAGTCCATCGATATGGAGTTTCTTCATGCGCTTTATACCGATATGACCTAAGCGGCGGTGCCACAAATAAGTTGCACTATCATTATCAACTCTGCATCTTTTGGTTTCAACATTATGAATATGTGTATCACTACTATCGAGATACATTAAAATAGACCACTCTTCAAGGGTGCATGACCATAAAAGATATTACTCATATAAATAGAACAACCATTATTCTCTGATTTAAATGAATAACCGTCTCGCATCAAACAAGATCCAGATATAATGTTCATGCTCAACGCGGCACCAAATAACAATTATTTAGGTCTAAAACTAATCCCGAAGGTAGATGTAGAGGTAGCGTGCCGACCGCGATCACATCGACTTTGGAACCATTTCCCAGCGCGCCGTCACCTCGTCCTTTGCGGTGTTAAGCAATCCGTAGTCCCTTTGTTCACCTTGCCATCCTTCTTATCCGCCAAATACTTGGGGCAGTTCGGTTCGATGACGATCGCTTGCGGTAGAAGCACTCGATTTCAGGTTTAGGTCCGACTTGGGTTTCTTCTCTGAGCGACAACTTGTTTGCTATTCTTTTGAAGTTCCCTTCTTTTTCCTTTGCCTTTCTTCTTGAAACTAGTGGTCTTATTGACCATCAACACTTGATGCTCCTTCTTGATTTCTACCTCCGTAGCCTTTAGCATTGCGAAGAGCTCGGCATAGTCTTTACTAACCCTTGCATATTATAGTTCATCACGAAGCCTTTGTAGCTTGGTGGCGTTGATTGAAGAATTACATCAATGACACAATCATCCGGAAGATTAACTCCCGGTTGAGTCAAGTGATTGTAATACCCGGACATTACGAGTATGTGCTCACCGACAGACCCATTCTCCTCCATCTTGCAGCTATAGAACTTATTGGAGACTTCATATCTCTCAATCCGGGCATTACATTGAAATATCAACTTCAACTCTGGAACATCTCATATGCTCCATGATGTTCAAAACGTCGTTGAAGACCGGTTCTAAGCCGTAAAGCATGGCACACTGAACTATAGAGTAGTCATCAGCTTTGCTCGCGAGACGTTCTTAACGTCGTCGGTTACATCAAGCGGCGAGCTGGCACCCAGCGGTGCATCCAGGGCGTAACTCTTACGTGCAGCAATGAGGATAATCCTCGAGTTTCGGACCCGATCCGTGTAATTGCTACCATCATCTTTCAACTTTGCTTTCTCAAGGAACGCATTAAAATTCAGCGGAACAACAAACGAGCCATCTATCTACAAACAAACATAGACAAGCAAGATACTATCGGTACTAAGTTCATGATAAATTTAAGTTCAATTAATCATATTACTTAAGAACTCCCACTTAGGCAGACATCTCTCTAGTCATCTAAGTGATCACGTGATCCAAATCAACTAAACCATAACCGATCATCACGTGAGATGGAGTAGTTTTCAATGGTGAACATCTTATGTTGATCATATCTACTATATGATTCACGCTCGACCTTTCGGTCTGCGTGTTCCAAAACCATATCTGCATATGCTAGGCTCGTCAAGTATAACTGAGTATTCTGCGTGTGCAAAACTGGCTTGCACCGTTGTAGATGGACGTGAGCTTATCACACCGATCATCACGTGGTGTCTCGACACGACGAACTTTGGCAACGGCGCATACTCGGGAGAACACTACTTGATAATTTTAGTGAGAGATCATCTTAAAATGCTACCGTCAATCAAAGCAAGATAAGATGCATAAAGGATAAACATCACATGCAATCAATATAAGTGATATGATATGGCCATCATCATCTTGTGCTTGTGATCTCCATCTCGAAGCACCGTCGTGATCACCATCGTCACCGGCCGACACCTTGATCTCCATCGTAGCATCGTTGTCGTTTACGCCATCTATTGCTTCTCGACTATCGCTACCGCTTAGTGATAAAGTAAAGCAATTACAGAGCGTTGCATTTCATACAATAAGCGACAACCATATGGCTCCAGCCGATTGCCGATAACCGGTTACAAAACATGATCATCTCATACAATAAAATATAGCATCACGTCTTGACCATATCACATCACAACATGCCCTGCAAAAATAAGTTAGACGTCTTCTACTTTGTTGTTGCAAATTTTACGTGGCTGCTACGGGCTTAAGCAAGAACCAATCTCACTTACGCATCAAAACCACAACGATACTTCGTCAAATAGACTCCGTTTTAACCTTCTCAAGGACCGGGCGTAGCCACACTCGGTTCAACTAAAGTGAGAGAGACAGACACCCGCCAGCCACCTTTAAGCTCGAGTGCTCGTAATGGTGAAACCAGTCTCGCGTAAGCGTCTGGCGTAATGTTGGTCCGGGCCGCTTCATCTCTGTCTGCTGAACCAAAGTATGACATGCTGGTAGGCGGTATGACTTGTATCGTCCACAACTCACTTGTGTTCTACTCGTGCAAAACATCAAACCATAAAAACCTGGCTCGGATGCCACTGGTTGGGGACCGTAGTAATTTCAAAAATTTCCTACGCACACGCAAGATCATGGTGATGCATAGCAACGAGAGGGGAGAGTGTTGTCTACGTACCCTCGTAGACCGAAGCGGAAGCGATCACAACGTAGAGGAAGTAGTCGTACATTCTCCTCACAATCCAACCGATCCCAGCGCCGTTACTCCGGCGCCTCCGAGTTCTTGACACACGTACAGCTCGGTGACGCTCCTCGGGCTCCGATCCAGCAAAGCTCCAGGGAGAGAGTTCCGTCAGCACGACGGCGTGGTGATGATCTTGATGTTCTACCGACGCAGGGCTTCGCCTAAGCACCGCTACGATATGACCGAGGTGGAATAGGGTGGAGGGGGGCACCGCACACGGCTAAGGAACGATCTCAAGGATCAACTTGTTGTGTTCTAGGGTGCCCCCCTGCCCCCGTATATAAAGGAGCAAGGGGGAGGGCCGGCCGGCCTAGGAGGCGCGCCAAGGGAGGGGGGAGTCCTCCTCCTAGTGGGAGTAGGACTCCCCTTTCCTAGTCCAACTAGGAAGGAGGAAGGGGGAAGGAAGGAGAGGAGAGGAGAGGGAAGGGGGCGCGCCCCCTCCTTGTCCTATTCGGACTCCCCATGGGGGGCACGCCACCTCTGGTGCGGCCCTCTCTCTCCGGCCCAATAAGGCCCATTACTTCCCGGGGGTTCGGTAACCCCTCGGCACTCCGGTTTTCTCCGGAAACTTCGGAACTTTTCGGTGTCCGAATATAGCCGTCAATATATCAATCTTTATGTCTCGACCATTTGAGACTCCTCGTCATGTCCGTGATCACATCCGGGACTCGAACTCCTTGGTACATCAAAATACACAAACTCATAATATAACCGTCGCCGAAACCTTAAGCGTGCGGACCCTACGGTTCGAGAACAATGTAGGCATGGCCGAGACACGTCTCGGTCAATAACCAATAAGCGGGACACGGATGCCCATATTGGCTCCTACATATTCTCTGAAGATCTTTATCGGTCGGACCGCATAACAACATCGTTGTTCCTTTGTCATCGGTATGTTACTTGCGAGATTCGATCGTCGGTATCAATACCTAGTTCAATCTTGTTACCGGCAAGTCTCTTTACTCGTTCCGTAATACATCATCTCACAGCTAACTCATTAGTTGTAATGCTTGCAAGGCTTAAGTGATGTGTATTACCGAGAGGGCCGAAGATACCTCTCCGACAATCGGAGTGACAAATCCTAATCTCGAAATCGCCAACCCAACATCGCCTTTGGAGACACAGTAGTACTCCTTTATAATCACCCGATTCGTTGTGGCGTTTGGTAGTACCAAAGTGTTCCTCCGTTAACGGAGTTGCATAATCTCATAGTTATAGGAACATGTATAAGTCATGGATAAAAGCAATAGCAACATACTAAGCGATCGGTGCTAAGCTAATGGAATGGGTCATGTCAATCGATCATTCAACTAATGATGTGACCTTGTTAATCAAATAACAACTCCTTTGTCTATGGTTAGGAAACTTAACCATCTTTGATTAACAAGCTAGTCTAGTAGAGGCATACTAGTGACACTCTGTTTGTCTATGTATTCACACATGTATTATGTTTCCGGTTAATACAATTCTAGCATGAATAATAAACATTTATCATGAAATAAGGAAATAAATAATAACTTTATTATTGCCTCTAGGGCATATTTCCTTCAGTGTTGTCATTTGGTTAATGGGATCACATCATTAGGAGAATGATGTCATTGACTTGACCCATTCCGTTAGCTTAGCACTTGATCGCTTAGTATGTTGCTATTGCTTTCTTCATGACTTATACAAGTTCCTATAACTATGAGATTATGCAACTCACGTTTACCGGAGGAACACTTTGTGTGCTACCAAACGTCACAACGTAACTGGGTGATTATAAAGGATCTCTATAGGTGTCTCCAAAGGTACATGTTAAGTTGGCGTATTTTGAGATTAGGTTTTGTCACTCCAATTGTCGGAGAGGTATCTCTGGGCCCTCTCGGTAATGCACATCAATATAAGCCTTGCAAGCAATGTAGTTAATGAGTTAGTTATGGAATGATGCATTACGTAATGAGTAAAGAGACTTGCCAGTAACGAGATTGAACTAGGTATTAGGATACCGATGATCGAATCTTGGGCAAGTAACATACCGATGATAAAGGGAACAACGTATATTGTTATGCGGTTTGACCGATAAAGATCTTCGTAGAATATGTAGGAGCCAATATGAGCATCCAGGTTCCGCTATTGGTTATTTACCGGAAACGAGTCTCGGTCATGTCTACATAGTTCTCGAACCCATAGGGTCCGCACGCTTAAGGTTTCGGCGATGCTTATATTATGAGTTTATGAGTTTTGATGTACCGGTTTGTTCGAGTCCGGATGAGATTACGGACATGACGAGGAGTCTCGAAATGGTCGAGACATGAAGATTGATATATTGGAAGCCTATATTTGGATGTCGGAAGTGTTCCGGGTGAAATCGGGATTTTACCGGAGTACCGGGAGGTTACCGGAACCCCTGGGGGGGGGGCTTAATGGGCCTACATGGGCCTTAGTGGAGAAGAGGAGAGGAGGACAGGGCAGGGCCGCGCGCCCCTCCCCCCTAGTCCGAATAGGACAAGGAGAGGGGTCGGCGCCCCCCTTTCCTTCCTCTCTCCCTCCTCCTCCCCCTTCTCCTAGTCCAACAAGGAAAGGAGGGAGTCCTACTCCTGGTGGGAGTAGGACTCCCCTTGGCGCGCCCCTCCTTGGCCGACCCCCTCCCCCTTGGCTCCTTTATATACGGGGGCAGGGGGCACCTCTAGGCACAACAATTGATCTCTTGATCTCTTAGCCGTGTGCGGTGCCCCCCTCCACCATAGTCCTCGATAATATTGTAGCGGTGTTTAGGCGAAGCCCTGCGACGGTAGAACATTAAGATCGTCAGCACGCCATCGTGCTGGATCGGAGTACGGGGATTGTCATCAAGCTGAACGTGTGCTAGAACTCGGAGGTGCCGTAGTTTCAGTGCTTGATCGGTCGGGCCGTGAAGACGTACGACTACATCAACCGCGTTGTTCTAACGCTTCCACTTTCGGTCTACAAGGGTACATGGACAACACTCTCCCCTCTCGTTGCTATGCATCACCACGATCTTGCGTGTGTGTAGGAATTTTTTTGAAATTACTACGTTTCCCAACAGTGGCATCCGAGCCAGGTTTTATGCGTAGATGTTATATGCACGAGTAAAACACACATGAGTTGTGGGCGATACAAGTCATACTGCTTACCAGCATGTCATACTTTTGTTCGACGGTATTGTTGGATGAAGTGGCCCGGACCGACATTACGCGTACGCTTACGCGAGATTGGTTCTACCGACGTGCTTTGCACACTGGTGGTTGGCGGGTGTCTGTTTCTCCAACTTTAGTTGAACCGAGTGTGGCTATGCCCGGTCCTTGCGAAGGTTAAAACAGCACTAACTTGACGAACTATCATTGTGGTTTTGATGCGTAGGTAAGAACGGTTCTTGCTCAGCCCGTAGCAGCCACGTAAAATTTGCAACAACAAAGTAGAGGATGTCTAACTTGTTTTTGCAGGGCATGTTGTGATGTGATATGGTCAAGACGTGATGCTATATTTTATTGTATGAGATGATCATGTTTTGTAACCGAAGTTATCGGCAACTGGCAGGAGCCATATGGTTGTCGCTTTATTGTATGAAATGCAAATGCCCTGTAATTGCTTTACTTTATCACTAAGCATTAGCGATAGTCATAGAAGCAATAGATGGCGTAAACGACAACGATGCTACGATGGAGATCAAGGTGTCGCGCCGGTGACGATGGTGATCATGACGGTGCTTCGGAGATGGAGATCACAAGCACAAGATGATGATGGCCATATCATATCACTTATATTGATTGCATGTGATGTTTATCCTTTATGCACCTTATCTTGCTTGATTGACGGTAGCATTTTAAGATGATCTCTCACTAATCATCTAGAAGTGTTCTCCCTGAGTATGCACCGTTGTGAAAGTTCTTCGTGCTGAGACACCACGTGATGATCGGGTGTGATAGGCTCTACGTTCAATTACAACGGGTGCAAAACAGTTGCACACGCGGAATACTCAGGTTAAACTTGACGAGCCTAGCATATACATATATGGCCTCGGAACACGGAGACCGAAAGGTCGAACATGAATCATATAGTAGATATGATCAACATAGTGATGTTCACCATTGAAACTACTCCATCTCACGTGATGATCGGACATGGTTTAGTTGATTTGGATCACGTGATCACTTAGATGACTAGAGAGATGTCTGCTAAAGTGGGAGTTCTTAAGTAATATGATTAATTGAACTTAAATTTATCATGAACTTAGTACCTGATAGTATTTTTCTTGTCTATGTTTGTTGTAGATAGATGGCTCGTGCTGTTGTTCCGTTGAATTTTAATGCGTTCCTTGAGAAAGCTAAGTTGAAAGATGATGGTAGCAATTACACGGACTGGGTCCGTCACTTGAGGATTATCCTCATTGCTGCACAAAAGAATTACGTCCTGGAAGCACCGCTGGGTGCCAGGCCTGCTGCAGATGCAACTGACAACGTTAAGAACGTCTGGCAGAGCAAAGCTGATGACTACTCAATAGTTCAGTGTGCCATGCTTTACGGCTTAGAACCGGGTCTTCAACGACGTTTTGAATGTCATGGAGCATATGAGATGTTCCAGGAGTTGAAGTTAATATTTCAAGCAAATGCCCGGATTGAGAGATATGATGTCTCCAATAAGTTCTATAGCTGTAAGATGTCGGAGAATAGTTTTGTCAGTGAACATATACTCAAAATGTCTGGGTATAATAATCACTTGATTCAACTCGGAGTTAATCTTCCTGATGATAGTGTCATTGACAGAATTCTTCAATCACTGCCACCAAGCTACAAGAGCTTCGTGATGAACTATAATATGCAAGGGATGGACAAGACTATTCCCGAGCTCTTCGCAATGCTAAAGGCTGCGGAGGTAGAAATCAAGAAGGAGCATCAATTGTTGATGGTTAATAAGACCACCAGTTTCAAGAAAAAGGGCAAAGGGAAGAAGAAGGGGAACTTCAAGAAGAATAGCAAACAAGTTGCTGCTCAAGAGAAGAAACCCAAGTCTGGACCTAAGCACGAGACCGAGTGCTTCTACTACAAACAGATTTGACATCGAAGCGGAACTGCCCCAAGTATTTGGCGGATAAGAAGGATGGCAAGGTGAACAAAGGTATATGTGATATACATGTTATTGATGTGTACCTTACTAATGCTCGTAGTAGCACTGGTATTTGATCTTTGGTTACTGCTAATATTTGCAACTCAAAGCAGGACTACGGATTAGCGAAGATTGGCTAAGGCGAGGTGACGATGCGCGTGGGAAATGGTTCCAAAGTCGATGTGATCGCGGTCGGCACGCTACCTCTAAATCTACCATCGGGATTAGTTTTAGACCTGAATAATTGTTATTTGGTGCCAGCGTTAAGCATGAACATTATATCTGGATCTGGTTTGATGCGAGACGGTTATTCATTTAAATCAGACAATAATGGTTGTTCTATTTATATGAGCAATATCTTTTATGGTCATGCACCCTTGAAGAGTGGCCTATTTAATTAAATCTCGATAGTAGTGATACACATATTCATAATGTTGAAGCCAAAAGATGCAGAGTAGATAATTATAGTGGAACTTATTTGTGGCACTGCCGTTTGGGTCATATTGGTGTAAAACGCATGAAGAAACTCCATACTGATGGACTTCTGGAATCACTTGATTATGAATCACTTGGTACTTGCAAACCGTTCCTCATGGGCAAGATGACTAAAACGCCGTTCTCCAGAACTATGGAGCGAGCAACTGATTTGTTGGAAATCATACATACTAATGTATGTGGTCCAATGAATATTGAGGCTCGCGGCGGGTATCGTTATTTTCTCACCTTCACAGATGATTTGAGAAGATATGGGTATATCTACTTGATGAAACACAAGTGTGAAACATTTGAAAAGTTCAAAGAATTTCAGAGTGAAGTGGAAAATCATTGTAACAAGAAAATAAAATTTCTACGATCTGATCGTGGAGGAGAATATTTGAGTTACGAGTTTGGTTTACATTTGAAGCAATGCGGAATAGTTTCGCAACTCACGCCACCCGGAACACCACAACGAAATGGTCTGTCCGAATGTCGAAATCGTACTTTACTAGATATGGTGCGATCTATGATGTCTCTTACTGATTTACCGCTATCGTTTTGGGGTTATGCTTTAGAGACAGCCACATTGACGTTAAGTAGGGCACCAGCAAAACCTGTTGAGACGACGCCTTATGAACTGTGGTTTGGTAAGAAACCAAAGTTGTCTTTTCTTAAAGTTTGGGGTTGCGATGCTTATGTGAAGAAACTTCAACCAGATAAGCTCGAACCCAAATCGGAGAAATGTGTCTTCATAGGATACCCAAAAGAGACTATTGGGTACACCTTCTATCACAGATCCGAGGGCAAGATTTTTGTTGCTAAATTCGGATCCTTTCTAGAGAAGGAGTTTCTCTCGAAAGAAGTGAGTGGGAGGAAACTAGAACTTGATGAGGTAACTGTACCTGCTCCCTTATTGGAAAGTAGTTCATCACAAGAACTGGTTCCTGTGACAACTACACCAATCAGTGAGGAAGCTAATGATAATGATCATGAAACTTCAGATCAAGTTACTACCGAACCTCGTAGGTCTACCAGAGTAAGATCCGCACCAGAGTGGTATGGCAATCCTATTCTGGAAGTCATGTTGCTTGACCATGGCGAACCTACGAACGATGATGACCCTAGATTCCGCAAAATGGCTTGAGGCCATGAAATCTGAGATGGGATCCATGTATGAGAACAAAGTATGGACTTTGGTTGACTTGCCCGATGATCGACAAGCCATCGAGAATAAATGGATCTTCAAGAAGAAGACTGGAGCTGATGGTAATGTAACTGTCTACAAAGCTCGACTTGTTACGAAAGGTTTTCGACAAGTTCAAGGGGTTGACTACAATGAGACTTTCTCACTCGTAGCGACGCTTAAGTCTGTCCGAATCATGTTAGCAATTGCCGCATTTTATGATTATGAAATATGGCAAATGGATGTCAAAACTGCATTCCTGAATGGATTTCTGGAAGAAGAATTGTATATGATGCAACCAGAAGGTTTTGTCGATCCAAAAGGTTCTAACAAAGTGTGCAAGCTCCAGCGATCCATTTATGGACTGGTGCAAGCCTCTCGGAGTTGGAATAAATGCTTTGATAGTGTGATCAAAGCATATGGTTTTATCTGAACTTTGGAGAAGCTGTATTTACAAGAAAGTGAGTGGGAGCTCAGAGCATTTACGATATTATATGTAGATGACATATTGTTAATTGGAAATGATATAGAATTTCTGGATAGCATAAAGGGATACTTGAATAAAAGTTTTTCGATGAAAGACCTCGGTGAAGCTGCCTACATATTGGGCATCAAGATCTATAGAGATAGAGCAAGACGCTTAATTGGACTTTCACAAAGCACATACCTTGATAAAGTTTTGAAAAATTTCAAAATGGAGCAGGCAAAGAAAGGGTTCTTGCCTGTATTACAAGGTGTGAAGTTGAGTCAGACTCAATGCTCGACCACAGCAGAAGATAGAGATAAAATGAAAGATGTTCCCTATGCTTCAACCATAGGCTCTATCATGTATGCAATGCTGTGTACCAGACCTGATGTATGCTTAGCAATAAGTTTGGCAGGGAGGTACCAAAGTAATCCAGGAGTGGATCACTGGACAGTGGTCAAGAATATCCTGAAATACATGAAAAGGACAAAGGATATGTTTCTCATTTATGGAGGTGACAAAGAGCTAGTCGTAAATGGTTACGTCTATGCAAGCTTTGATACTGATCCGTACGATTCTAAATCGCAAACCGGGTACGTGCTTATATTGAACGGTGGAGCTGTCAGTTGGTGCAGTTCTAAACAAAGCGTCATGGTGGGATCTACATGCGAAGCGGAGTACATAGCTGCTTCGGAAGCATCAAATGAAGGAGTCTGGATGAAAGAGTTCATTTCTGATCTAGGTGTCATGCCTAGTTCATCGGGACCAATGAAGATCTTCTGTGACAATACTGGTGCAATTGCCTTGGCAAAGGAATCCAGATTTCACAAGAGGACCAAGCACATCAAGAGACGCTTCAATTCCATCCGGGACCAAGTCCAGGTGGGAGACATAGGGCTGAGCAAGATACATACGGATCTGAATGTTGCAGACCCGTTGACTAAGCCTCTTCCACGAGCAAAACATGATCAACACCAACACTCCATGGGTGTTAGAATCATTACTGTGTAATCTAGATTATTGACTCTAGTGCAAGTGGGAGACTGAAGGAAATATGCCCTAGAGGCAATAATAAAGTTATTATTTATTTCCTCATATCATGATAAATGTTTATTATTCATGCTAGAATTGTATTAACCGGAAACATGATACATGTGTGAATATATAGACAAACTTAATGTCACTAGTATGCCTCTACTTGACTAGCTCATTAATCAAAGATGGTTATGTTTCCTAGCCATAGACATGTGTTGTCATTTGATTAACGGGATCACATCATTAGGAGAATGATGTGATTGACTTGACCCATTCCGTTAGCTTAGCACTTGATCGTTTAGTATGTTGCTATTGCTTTCTTCATGACTTATACAAGTTCCTATAACTATGAGATTATGCAACTCCTATTTACCGGAGGAACACTTTGTGTGCTGCCAAACGTCACAACATAACTGGGTGATTATAAAGGAGCTCTACAGGTGTCTCCAAAGGTACATGTTGAGTTGGTGTATTTCGAGATTAGGTTTTGTCACTCCAATTGTCGGAGAGGTATCTCTGGGCCCTCTCAGCAATGCACATCAATATAAGCCTTGCAAGCAATGTAGCTAATGAGTTAGTTACGGAATGATGCATTACGTAACGAGTAAAGAGACTTTCCAGTAACGAGATTGAACTAGGTATTAGGATACCGACGATCGAATCTCGGGCAAGTAACATACCGATGACAAAGGGAACAATGTATATTGTTATGCGGTTTGACCGATAAAGATCTTCATAGAATATGTAGGAGCCAATATGAGCATCCAGGTTCCGCTATGGTTATTGACCGGAAATGAGTCTCGGTCATGTCTACATAGTTCTCGAACCCGTAGGGTCCGCACGCTTAAGGTTTTGATGACAGTTATATTATGAGTTTATGATTTTTGATGTACCGAAGTTTGTTCGGAGCCCGGATGAGATTACGGACATGACGAGGAGTCTCGAAATGGTCGAGACATGAAGACTGATATATTGGAAGCCTATATTTGAATGTCGGAAGTGTTCGGGGTGAAATATGGATTTTACCGGAGTACCGGGAGGTTACCGGAACCCCCCGGGACCTTAATGGGCCTACATGGGCCTTAGTGGAGAAGAGGACAGGAGGCCAGGGCAGGGCCGCGCGCCCCTCCCCCCTAGTCCGAATAGGACAAGGAGAGGGGGGCGGCGCCCCCCCTTTTCCTTCATCTCTCCCTCCTCCTTCCCCCTTCTCCTAGTCCAACAAGGAAAGGAGGGAGTCCTACTCCCGGTGGGAGTAGGACTCCCCTTGGCGCGCCCCTCCTTGGCCGGCCGCCCCCTCCCCTTGGCTCCTTTATATCTCGAGGCGGGGGGCACCTCTAGACACAACAATTGATCTCTTGATCTCTTAGCCGTGTGCGGTGCCCCCCTCCACCATAGTCCTCGGTAATATTGTAGCGGTGCTTAGGCGAAGCCCTGCGACGGTGGAACATCAAGATCGTCACCACGCCGTCGTGCTGAAAGAACACTTCCCCGACATTCTGCTGGATCAGAGTACGGGGATCGTCATCAAGTTGAACGTGTGCTAGAACTCGGAGGTGCCGTAGTTTCGGTGCTTGATCGGTCGGGCCGTGAAGACGTACGACTACATCAACCGCGTTGTTCTAACGCTTCCGCTTTTGGTCTACGAGGGTACGTGGACAACACTCTCCCCTCTCGTTGCTATGCATCACCATGATCTTGCGTGTGCGTAGGAATTGTTTTGAAATTACTACGTTCCCAACAGTCGGGAGCCTTTCTCTTCTTGGTTGCTAAGTCCAGTGCTCCGTCGACACTATTAAGTTTTGCTTTGCTATCGCCGACTTTGTATTCTAAATCTGGGTTTGTTGTCTGCTTGCTTTTTTAGTTTTTGTGTATGGTAGCTCCACGAAAATGTTTTGTTGTGCGAGGTGAATCACACTTGAAATAGTCAAAAGTGTCGAGTTTGTGCCATTGGTTTGAATCTCCGTAGGATTCTATTTGAGCAACAACAATATTCATCCTTCGTTGGTATGCTAACCCCTCTTTATGGTACAATTCGTCATATACTCAATGTGATTCTTGAACCACTCAAATGACTAGGAAATTATATCTAACCTTCTAGCCTTTTGATTTTGCGGGGATAGCCTTCTCACTTTAAGTCTTTCTTCCACATCAAATTTTGTTTTGATAAACCATTGCTTTTGGAACTATACACATGCTTACACTCGATAACACACTGGTCCATTAATTAAACAGTTTTTATTAGTCAGTAAACCATACTAGAGGGCCATAGATGCACCTTCACCAGTCCCAACTATGGCGTGGCACAGTGATGCCTTCTTGAAGATGGGCATGGACATGTCCTGAGCCGCACTACCATCACCATGGGCAACAAAGCCAAATACCTCTTTTGGCATGATTGCTGGATGCTTGGATGGATGAGCCCCTAAGCCATCTCTATGAGAAAGAACTTTTTGGGCTCTCAAAAGCATATACACTTTATAGCACATCGCCAACTTATGTGACGTTTGGTTGGGCTTATGTGACATTCATCTTTCCACTTCGTTGGATGTTGTGGCCATCTTCTGGTTCATACACAGTGGCTTTTTCATACCACATATGATATTGAGGAGCATCTCATTTCCTTGCTACCAAAATTTGGACCGTCCAAACGTAACCAAAATGTCAGTTCTTCTCTTGGCTCGTGGCGCATGACAAGATCCTCACCGGAAATTCTACTCGTATGTAGTTGCTCACATTTGTAAGCTCTATCATATTCACCCAAAGACGGTCCCTCGTTTATGTTGTGACTAACACTTTAGACGTTTGTTCCTCTATAAGTATGTCTTTTGCAAGGCAAGTCGTGATCATAGTTTTGCCAACATAGTTTAACAGAAAAAGGTCACTGTCCTCCTGAAGAAAGAGTGAATGTCCACTAGTGGCTTGATTGTGTACACTATGTACATGTGTGTAGTTTGGAAGTGAAGAATCGCAGAATCATCCAAAATATTGTGATCCAACCTTTGAAAATTGCGATGATAGTTCATGAAAATATGTAGTGACGTGATTTGGCCTAACATTTTCCCATTCTTGTGGCCCCTCTCACTATCAACTCTAGGGTTCTAACATTTATTCTCTTTGTACCTAGTATTTAAACTCATATTCTATCTTTACATGAGATTTCACATCTCTACTCATATTAAAAATGTCTTGCTATTGACTTGAAAATCAATTTTGAAAAGGTCTACGACAATGTTAACTAGGAGTTTTTGTTGGGATCCCATAGACTGAGAGTCCTTGGCCCTATTTGGCATGGTTAGATTATGAGTATCAATTACAATGGAATTCTTATTATTAAACTGGACAACACCATGAGCCCCTAACTTTCGGAGTGTGAAAGGTCTTAGGTAAGGAGGTCCCTCTACCCTCCCCCCCGGCCTCTTAATCCGACAAAATCCTTAAAAATGCCTAAAGGATTATATGTTTGATGTTTGGTTGTTGACCTTATTGGTAAGGGAGTGGTTGTACTACCTTTGTCCGGGTTTATTATTCACCATTGTATTTTGGGTCATACTTTGACTGTATATTTCACTAGCAAAATATAAGTGATATGTCACTAAAATTATATTGTTAGAGTCATATTTAAAAGTACTTTCCAATGATACTATTTTGCTAAATATAACTTATATTTAAAATTTATAGTCAAACTTTGAACCAAAATATGAAACAGACTAATAAACCCAGAGGGAGGTAGTACTTTGGTGCGTTGATGATACAGTTATTTGTATTCATTATGACCCTGATAAGGCTCTAAACCATATAATTATCCTTTATTTCTTTGAGCTTATGTCTTGTATTCATAAACCATCTTCCAAAAAGTGAAAGTTTTCGTGTTGGAGGAGACAATGACATTGCGAACGTCTATGCTAATCTTTTGGTTGTTAGATTGGTCAATTTCCTATGAGATATTTGACAGTTCCTATTAGGTTTTCCTCTCTAATAAATGTGGACATGTACTTCGCCTTGGGCTAAATACTTGAAAAAGTTTGATTCTTGGAGAGGGGATGCTATTTCCATGGGAGAAAGAATCCTAATGAGTGCTACACTGACTAATATTTCTTCCTATCATATGTCCATATTCAAGTTGAACAAAACCTGTATTAAGAGACTTGATAAACATAAAAGGAGACTATTTGGTAGTGTTGTAACATGAAAAGTGATGTTACCTTATTAAGTAGTCTAGAATGTGTATATCCAAAGAGAGAATAGGCCTGAGAGTTAAAGATCTTAGGAAAAAAACACCACCTAGTTGGTTAAAGTGGTGGTAAGTGCCATCACTGACCCCACAACATAGACCAACCAACTTGGGATGGTTATTGATGAGATTCATCATTGACTGGCCACTCTAGAGTCATCATTAGTGACTGTTTTGGACAATTCATCATTGTCCGACCAATTGGCAAACACCTCATCATTGACCGACCAATAGGGGGGTCACTGATGATTCATACTTTATCACTTATCAGTCATTCCATATGGGAGGGGGGGGTCACTGATGACAAGTCATCATTAACCAAGCAATCTAGTGACCCGATCATTGTTGATTCATACACATCACTTTACTAATTTTCCTACCCAAATGTTTAAGTTTTCAAGATAACGTACCACGCCCAAGTCCCCTACCCACCCCCACCCCATGCCTTCCTTTCTCTTCCTCTCACGGTAGCGCTTGCTCCCACGCCCCCATTACCGTTCTTCCTGCGTCAATGATCTAGATTCAGCTAGAGGAGCACACATGATGGAGCACGACATCATCAGGTACTTCTCTCTCCCTCATTTACTCCCTGAACGACAACGCCTTACTTCCGCCCCCAAAGGGCATCGTGAAAGTCAACCAATACTATGTCTGCCTTCCTTCCACCCTGAACGACAGCGATCTAGGTGCACAAGGATCATTGTTAGTTGCAGCACGGACACCAAGTGCTCGAAAGAATTCCATAGTATACTGCTAGAGCTCACACATATAGCCTTTTGGTTCCTAGGGGGCATCCAAGTTAAGTTTGCGTGCATCATTGCTACTACTAGAGTTGTAGTTGTCGTCTCACCTGGAGTGTGTTCGTTGTTGTTCCGGGATGATGCTTCTAATTTTGAGTAGCTCCAGCAAAGCTTATATAATCTAGAAAAAACCCACTTGTGCAAGATGAACTCATGATAGAGTTTATTATGAGTTGCTTCATCTTTTTAAACTTTCAGGTATGGAGACGACAACAAGTTCAACGGTTTTTCAGTTATGTTGCAATGATAGTTTCTTCAGTTCAAAACATGTATGTAGTTTTGCTTTTCTTGTTTGCGGTTGATTCGGTTTTTATGCCTTAACCTTTTCCTATGGTTTTTTTGAATTTTTCTCTTTGTTACATTTTTTTGTTCTCATGTAGGATTCATCATATCAAATTTGTAGGAGCTCAAAAACATCAAGTTGGTGTTTCTTCATGTCCTAGCATCTACTGGAGAGAGAAAACAAAAATAGGTTGTGATCAATTGTTTTGTTTATGTTGTTGTCTAGTAAAAGCGAGTTGCGCAGTAATTTGTTCTTCTATTTTCGGCCAATTTAGAGCCATTTTTCGTCCCTGGCATTTTAAGCAAAGTTTAAAAGATTTTATTTAGATATCTGAGATGTATTTTACTTGTTGCGGTTGGTTAAGAGGTTACAAGCTATGGATAGAACAACGAGAAACTCAATTATTTAGACGAGAATTTCTGTTAAGCTGAGATTTTTATTTAGGATTTACTCGAGCAATATGTTCAAGTATTCAAGAAATCAAGTTGTGATCAGCGGGGACTAGTTGTGACTGTACCCTATCAAAGCAAAAAAGTTGTAACTCGATGATCTAGTTGAACTGAATATCTTCTTTTCCATAATGTAGGAGAATGATGACACGTGCTGAAGAAACTCAATGAGTTCAGCAAGGCGCTCAACAAGATCATCATATGCACCCTGTTCCTCAACCCCTAAGGTATATCACCTTGTTCTCCTACTGCTAATATTTACTTTCAAGTTCTAATATTGTTGATGTATGTTAGCAATAAGAGGACATTGCATAGGTTGATGCATGTTCGAGTCCTAAGATTTATAAATTTCTATAAGTCAGATGTTTGAATCCTAAGATTGCTTTCGTGTGTGCTTGTTTTCTTTACAGAGCAAAGTTTCAGAATGTGTCACAAGGCTAGAACTTGAATTAGGCATACATTGATGTTTTGGGGAAAATCTTATATTTTAACTATTTTCAATTATTTTAAACGATTTTTGGAGTAGCCACTTTATTAATTACATTTCTTCATGATTGCGCACTAAGTTGGTGGTGCCAAGGCTTCAAAGCTGTTAAGAATATATGTGCATTTGATGACGCCATTAGGCTTCTCGATTAGAACAAAAATGGCATATTCCATACATCATACATGCTCTTATTACAAAGAAAATCACCTAAGTTTCTAACTTAAGTTAGAGCTTTAAATCTGCATACAAGCAAGATGCAGGTTTGAAGGTCAAAACTTGTATGGAAACACATGGAACCTATGAACTAAGTAGTTGAAATTTCTACATCCTAAAGTATATCCAGATTTGAAGTTTGAGTTAAAAAGAATATTGAAATCTTTGAACTAAATAGGTTGAATATATAAACTAAGTAGACTTATTAAATGAAACTTCATTAGAAGTGTAGTGTGATGAAAATCTGGAGCTGAAAATTCTTCCACACACTAGTGTGTTCCTGATTGGTTGTCAGATGACCCAGGTTACACATATTAGCTTGCATTTATTTCAGAATTCGGAAATCACTCGAAATTAAATATACATCATGAACACATCTGGAAAATACAACCATGTGCGGATCCCTATGCACATGGTTCGGTCATATTCAAGGGATGGAGTGTCAGGGTGCTCCCATGCATTTAGCCACATCAACACATCGACCCTAGTGGCTTGAGCAACATCACAAGTTCTCATCAAGTTGTCCTCCTTGCTTCAAAGTATCCTGAGCCGTTTCTTCCGCACATCCACATTTGTAGTTTTCTAAAGATCCATCGAGGGTAACACAAAGTGCGTGTTACAAAATGATCTCAGAAGAGAGTTTTAAGCATCTTATTCTCCAGGATGCCTCTATTGCGAAAATTCCAAATGGCCCATATACATAAGAACTGACGAACTTCTCTCTGTTAGGACAAAAATAATAACACCAATGGTTCATGAAAATATTGTTAGATATTGTTAGGGAAAATATCAGTACCAAAAACCGACTGCACTGTTCTCCACACCACTCTAGCCACAAGGCACATGAAAAATATGTGTTGAGACGACTCAGCCTGATCACAAAAGGAGCAACTAGGGTTGTTAATTCATTCTGTCTTCTTCATCGGCTCTCCGGTCGACACAACATCTTGAAGTAATTAGCATAGGAAGATTAGATTTTCAGAGGTATTTTTGCATCCTGGACCCATTTGAAATATCCACATGCTAAGGAGCTTGCCCACCACAATACATCGATTAGTAGAAAAAACATATATTTTTCTCCTAGGCCAAATAGTTCTCATAGGAGTCATCAGAAATATTAAAACTAGCAAAAGAAGCAAGCAAATATCCCCATTTCCCCATAAGGTCAAGAGACAGTCTTCTCCTAAAAGGTAGTTGCATCTACTTCGTGGAGCACTAGGGCGTGTCTAGTTGCCTTCTCCAACAGTACCTGCATTTCATACCTGTCTCTGCCTAGTCCGGCTGAGCAAAAAACATGCAACAAAATATGCATGTTATTTGGTTGTCGACATTGCATCAATGAGAACTTTAGGGCATGTTTGGTTGCCCACATATGTGCTTAAGGGGTGCGCAGATGCAAACCAGAACTTTTTGGCTGCATACACGTTTGTGTTTTGCTCACCCCATTCAAATCTGGTGGCCTTACCACCACATTAGCAGCACAAACAACAAGCACAATTGATAACAGATTAAGAGGCAAAAAATGACAACAAACAACGCACATGAAGATAAACAGCAGATTAAGAGGGAAACTAATAGAACTACAGCCATATAGTTAAAGACCACAGGGGCATCCAGTGCCCACTGCTTCACACCAGGGTGCTGATCCTGCCCAAAATATAAACAAGTTCACAACATGATACATCTCCGACGTATCTATAATTTATGAAGAATTCATGCCATGTTTATAATAATTTTATATAGTTTTGGTATGATTTGATTAGAACTAACCCGGACTGACGCTGTTTTCAGCGAAACTACCGTGGTGTCATTTTTTGTGCAGAAATAAAAGTTCTCGGAATGGGCTGAAAATTTACGGAGAATATTTTTGGAAAATATAATAAATACTGGAGCGAAAAGATACCAGAGATGAGTCCCAGGGTAACCACAAGGGTGGGGGGTGCCCCCACCCCCCTAGGGCACGCCCATACCTTGTCGTCGCCTCGTGGACCCCCTTGACTTGTCCCCAACGCCAACACCTCCTATAAATCCCAAAAACCTCAGAAATAAACCTAGATCGGGATTTCTACCGCCGTAAGCCTCTATAGCCACGAAAAACCAATCTAGGCCCTCTCTGGCACCCTGCCGGAGGGTGCCATCACCACCGGAGGGCAAGGAGGAGGATCCCGGAGGGGGCGATTATCGCCATGGAGGCCAAGGACCAGAGGGAGGACCTCTCCCCATCTAGGGGGGAGGCCATGGAGGAAGAAGCACAAGGGGGAGACTCTCTCCCCCTCTCTTTTGGTGGCGCTGGAGTGCCATCGGGGGAACCATCGCTTGGTGATCGTCTTCATCAACATCGCCATCTTCATCACCATCCTCATCTCTTTTATGGGATACAGTCTCCCGCACCCCGCTGTAATCCCCTACTTGAACATGGTGCTTTATGCCACATATTATGATCCAATGAAGTGTTGCCATCCTATGACATTTTGAGTAGATTTCCTTTGTCTTTTGGGTTGATTGAGGATCTAGATTGGTTTGAGTGTATGTTTTAATTTGGTGCTGTCCTATGGTGCCTTCCGTGCCGCGCACATGTGAAGGATTCCCGCTGTAGGGTGTTGCAATACATTCATTATTCTCTTATAGTGGGTTGCTAGAGTGACAGAAGCTTAAACCCGAGTAAGGGGGTTGTTGCATATGGGATAAAGGGGACTTGATACTTTAATTTTATGGTTGGGTTTTACCTTAATGATCTTTAGTAGTTGCGGATGCTTGCTAGAGTTCCAATCATAAGTGCATATGATCCAAGAAGAGAAAGTATGTTAGCTTATGCCTCTCCCTCATTTGAAATTACAATAATGATTACCGATCATGTTAACAATCGCCTAGGACAATTCCGCACACCGATCCACCATTATTCCACACTTACTATTTGTAATATATTCTAAATTTATGTTAACAACACCTACTTTTATATATTAGTTCTCCAATATCATGCAAAGTTATCCTCTTCATACCAACAACATAATTCTATTTCTCGTTTCTAGATGAAAGCAAACGATCGGTGTATGTAGAGTCGTATCAGTGGCAAATAGGACTTGAGAGAATATTGATCTTACCTTTAGCTCCTTGTGGATTCGACACTCCATACTTATCACTTCCACTTTTGGAAATTGCTACGATGATTCCTTGCACTTGGGGATTATCAAGCTCTTTTCTAGCACTGTTGCCGGGGAGCAATAGAGTGGGGTTGATATTTTCGTGTATGCTTGTTTGCTTTCTTCGCTGAATAGTTTTTTTCCTTTTGTTTTTGTTTGGTTGTGGGTGAAACAAACAAAAAATTACAAAAAATGCAAAATACAAAAAATTTACTTGCCTCTTATGCCTAAAAACTTTTTCAAAAAGAGAAGTGATTGGAAGGTTATGCACTAGAGAAGTGAGGGTCGACCTTGAACACTTGTGTCGTGGGAAACCACGGCCACCTATGGGACCAGGATGACCCCTTGCTTGTTTGGCAGGGGGGAGTCGCATTGCACAAAGAGCAGACGAACATGAGGCAACACTGCAGAGATCACACGGGCAGTTTTACCCAGGTTCGGGCCGCCGCGAGGCGTAAAACCCTACTCCTGCTTTGGCGGATTGATGGTGGAAATGTAGTGGTGGAGCATAGTACACTTGCCCGGCAAGGGTTGCCTCAGGGCGGCAGCGACTATGTGTGTATGGGGGTGCGGGTTCTCCAACTCTCCAACCTTGCGAACCCCTTCTACTATTGCCATGGGCCTTCTTTTATAGGCTAAGGGGTCACCATAGTGGCAAATCAATCATTAGACATTGATAAGATAGCAAATAGTGCTATCATACCTAACTCTGATGGCTGACAGAGCGCATTTAATGCGCCGCTTAATGTCACATCATTGGTCGCCCGGCAAGGCCTGCCGGGCTATCTCGCCAGTTCCACGCCTGCTTGTCTGACACGTCATAGGACGGGTGTCATCTGTGGGTCTTCTTGGTAGAAAGGGGCTTCCATGTGATGAATGGCTGCCACTTAATCACTCCGCGACTTGACACAACACTGATCGACGACTTGAGTCGTGGTGGAGTAGTCGGTGAGGTGATTTGGCCCTGCAAGTCCCGGCAGGCCCTGCTGGGACACCTTGGTCGTCTTCTCCTGGGGTGGCCTCGCCCCTTGCCGGGCTCGCCTTCCTGACCAGGGAGGCCTCTTTCTTGATGACATGTTGCTCTTCTGGCTTGGTCTTGGTCCCTCTGATCCGCTTGTTGGTCTTTCAAACCTCTTGGTTCCTTGCACTCTGTCTTGGATTGGTGCTTCAATCTTGATGTTGTGTCTGTGCACAGTCAGGGCAACAGACCCAGGGTTTGTTGCACCGACAGAAGCCCCCGGGCCTGCCCCGAACGTGCTGCTAAGTGTCATCGGGGTAGGGACTAATAAGTGCATAGGCAGAGTTGTAGAAGAGGCTGGTCTCTTGAGGTCTTCTTTGCTTCTTCATTAGTCTTGATTCCGGGCCAGTTTCCGGTTTCCCTGCGTGTCGTGCGCAATGTCACGGGGATGGCTCGGATCGTGGCCTACATGGCGCTCGTACCCTACGATCACGGGGTGGAAACGGCCATCCCACTTGCCTTCGTTCTTTTGGTTCATCCTCCATGTGTCCTCCATGCCTCAGGAAGGGTAGGTGGTGGATGCGGAGGGCACGGGTGTCAGTGCCACAGCGGGAAATCAGGCGTCGCTGGTTGGAGCAGCGGGTCGACCTTGATCCCCTGCGCTTCTGGACGGGAGGGGAGGACGCACTGGATGAGCGGGGCGGCCGCCCTTGGGGTGGACCATCCCCCGGCCCCGCCCTCCTATAAAAAGGGGCAGGAACGATGCCCTCCCATACACACCTTTTTCTCCTTCTTTCTTTGTAATCTTCCCTCGCTCGCCATGGTGAGGGGGCGAGGGCGCGCTGGAACTCCAATGGCAGTGACGAGGGCTTCTACTCGACAGTGCATCCCTCCTCCTTCCGAGCTTGTAGTGGCTGAGCCCGCTATGAGTGGAGGAGGGAGGGGGCGGGGTCGAGGTCACCGTGGTGCTGCTCGAGGGAGAGGAGGACGGGTGGCGCTCTGGTCGCGCCTCCGCCTGCGGCCCCTCTCCCGATGGAAGGCCACGTTGGAGACTAGCCTCGGGAATTCTTCGTTAGGTTGTACAAGCCTTTGTGTGGCCATCTTTGTCTTCCTACCCCGTTCGCCCGGAAGATGGAGGTCGATCCGCCGCATGCTCTGAGGCTGCACATGAGGGGCTATGGGAACAGCGGCATGTGGGTTGACGTTGACTTCCCCGCTCCTCATGTTGTGTACCTCCGCCGCGATTGGAAAACCTTTGCCCGTGCCCATAGCTTGTCGGAGGGGCACATTCTCCAGTTCAAATTAATGGAGAGTGGTCTACTCTCCGTCAAGGTCTTCGGGCGCTCAGGAATTCGCTTAGGGTGTTGCGCAGAGAGCTCTACCGACGACGAAAGCTCCTCCTCGAGCGAAAGCCACAAGGAGGATAGTGACGGCGATGACGACGACAGCAGACGAGAGGGCGACGACTCTGACTCCAGCTGATCGCCGCCCGCATCATCTTCATCGGGCGACAGCACCATCATCTGCATCCGCATCTCCTCCCTGGCAACACGATTTCCAGGGAGTTGGATGCAGAGGTGGGGTTGGTGCTCCCGGGCTCCTCCAGCAGCCTTCCAGCTGGGCCCCGGCAGGCTTCCTCTCATGTTGCAGCTCCGTTAGCCCTGCCGCGCCCTGCCGGCCTTGGTGGCGGTGGTTGGTGGGTCGCCTCCGCCATGCTCTCCATCGACGCGTTCCCTGGTGCCCCCCTTCTGTCTTCTTAGCCTTCACCTGCCATGCCTGGGAGGAGAGGGACAAGAAAGGGGATTACGGGGCACTTATCTTTTTTCAATCTTAAACTTGTAGGCACTTGCCAAATTCTAATCAAATAATGTAATCTCTCGAGTCCATGTTCGTGTTCTGTAATGCTTGTACTTGTATCAGCATGTTAACGAAAAAGATAAAACTTGCCGGGAACCCGTGCATGTATATGTCCATGTAGAGGTGAGATGCCTCTTTAGTGTAAATAAATGAGCTTTCCCGGTAGGCTATCTTGCCGACACCCTTTTTGTCTGCTGGGGAGCCACATCTGTCGGGTTACAAACAAAGGAACCAGCCCCCCCCGCCAACTTCCTTTTATCAAAGGCAGCTACGACCATTCTGACTGAAGCAACATTCGATTCAGGAATGGGAGCACCTGAGTCTAAAAAGGGTGGCGAGGTTTTCGAATGCATAAGTTATAGCTTACAGAAGGCGAATGGACAAGATGTAGAACTTATCTGTTTGGCTTGCCGGGGATCACAGTGTCGGGCAATCTTCTCAACTCCTTGTCGAAGCCAAGTTCACGGCAAGAACCTGCAACTTCATGCAGATGAGAATGAATGCAGGATGCGATCCTATCTATATGCATATGCAGATGCTTATGCAGTGACCTGGAATGCTCATGCATGCATGCAATCTAGGTTGCCCCCCTACAGCTCTTCTTTATTTTCTGTCGCACGGGGTCATCGCCCCGGCTTTGTACAAGGGGTTACATGCAGCTGAGGCAAGGCTTGTACAAATGGGTGGCTGTTGGGCAGGGCCCGGCAGCCTCGCGCCTTACGGGTAGAACTTGCGGAGATGCTCAATGTTCCATGAGTTTGCAACAGAGTGCCCTCTTCGGTCTCCAGATGGACTACGCCAGGTCTGGTGACTTGTACTACCTGGTAAGGGCCTACCCACTTTGGTGATAACTTGTGTGTAACCTTGGCGGACTGAACGCGCCTAAGGACAAGGTCACCTTCCTCAAAACACCGGGCATGAACCCTGCGGCTATGATAGCAACGCAGGGCTTGCTGATAGCGTGCAACACGTGTAGCAGCCCGAAGACGGTTCTCCTCGAGTAGCACAGCGTTGTCACACCGGTGTTGATCTTGCACGACTGCATCGTAAGCAAGCACTCGAGGTGACCCGTAAATGAGTTCCATGGGGATAACTACTTCTACCCCGTAGACCAGGGAGAAGGGTGTCTGCCTGGTAGCTCGGTTTGGTGTCGTTCTGAGGGACCAGAGAACCACCGATAGCTCCTTGATCCACCGCCTGTCATGCTTCTGTAGCGTATCAAAGGTTCTAATCTTGAGTCCATGCAGCACTTCAGTGTTTACCCTCTTAGCTTGTCCATTGATCCTGGTGTGTGCCACAGAGGTGAATGAGATCTTGCATCCGAGGGCATGAACAAATTGCATGAAGGCGCCACTCGTGAACTAGGTGCTGTTGTTAATGATGATCCTTTCCGGAACTCCAAAATGACACACCAGATTTTCAAGAACTTGATAGTTGACTAAGCAGTCACCTTTCTCAAGACAGTCACTTCCGGCCACTTTGTAAACTTGTCGATGGCAACGAACAAGAATTCAAAGCCCCCGATTGCTCGAGGGAAGGGGTCGAGGATATCGAGCCCCCAGCCCGAAAATGACCATGATAGAGGGATTGTCTGAAGCGCTAGGGCAGGCAGGTGGGTTTTCTTGGAATGGAGCTGGCAGGCTTCACACTTAGTGACTAGCTTGACCACATCTTGGAGGGCTATGGGCCAATAGAATCCTTGCCGGAATGCTTTCCCAACTAATGCCCTTGATCCAATGTGGGAGCCGCACATTCCTTTGTGTATTTCAGCCAGCAGATCCTTTCCTTCTTCCCGGCAGGCACACTTCAATCTCACACCGTTGGGCCTCTTTCTGTACAGAGTGTCATCGACAAACTGATGCGTACTGGCCCTCCAGGCTACTTTTTTAGCTTCGTCTTGGTTACCGGAAAGCTCTCCGGTTTGGAGGAAGTGGACAATGTGCCTTGCCCAAGTTGGAGCCTGGGGCTCGGCAACGAGGACTAGCGGCACCTCCTCTGCTGCGGGAGCACCATCCTCATACGCGGGGTCCATGGGCCCGGCTGGAGTGGGTGGTCCGGCAGGCTGCGAGGAGTTGTTTCTGGCAGGGTCTCTGCCGGGAGCAGACGGCTCTACCGAGAGAGGCTTACTGGTGTCCAACTTTCTCCTTTTCTGGGCCATTGTTGCAGGGGATACTAAGGGCTGAGTAAGACGGAGAACAAAAGTTCCTGGTTCCACAGGAAGCTTTGGCGCAACACACTTTGACAGATGATCAGCTATGTTGTTTTCCGCACGAGGTATGTGCTCTGTTTGCAATCTGTCAAAGTGCTCCTCCAATCTTCTCACTTCCTCGACGTATGCCTCCATCAATGGACTTTGATAATCGTTGTTGACTTGTCTCACCACCAGCTGTGAGTCTCCTTGAATGATCAGCTTCTTAATTCCCAATTCTGCTGCAATCCTGAGCCTGGCAAGGAGCCCTTCATACTCTGCTGTATTGTTGGTTGCTTCTTCCCGGGCAAAATGCATTTGGACGATGTACTTCAAGTGCTCCCTAGAGGGGGCGACAAGAAGCACGCTAGCCCCTGCACCTTACAGGGAAAAAGCACCATCGGAACACATAATCCATTCTTGGGGTGATTCCTTGCCGGGGACAACTATCTCTATCACTTCCTCATCACGGGTTGGCGTCCATTCTGTAATAAACTCTGCCAATGCCCTTCTCTGGATAGTTGATGTGCTTTCAAACTTCAGACCAAAGCTTGATAACTCCAAAGCCCACTCCACTATTCTGCCGGTAGCCTCTGGGTTTCGGAGTATCCGTTGCAACAGGAAACGAGTAACAATCATGATCTCATGGGCTTGGAAGTAGTGACGTAGTTTCCTTGAGGCCATGATGAGGCCAAAAATCAACTTTTGCACGCCAGAGTACCTCGATCTAGCCCCCTGTAACAAGGAGCTAATGAAGTATACTGAGCATTGCACCACTGGCCTCCTTGCGGCGTCCTTGGGGTTGCCTCGTTGTCGTGCTCACTACTGTCCAGAACCTTATCTAACTCTGCTAGTCTCTGCTCGCTCTCTGACTCATCGACTTCTCGCTGTGGTACCAAGGCTGCACTAACCACTTGGTTGGTTGCCACCCAGTATAACAGCAGCGGCTCCTGGGGTTTGGGAGCAACCAGGGTAGGCACAGAGGATAGGTAGGCCTTCAACTCTTGCAAAGTTGCATCTGCTTCGGGGGTCCACTTTATAGGACCTGCCTTCTTCAAAATTTTGAAGAACGACAGGCACACTTGGCAGACTTGGAGATAAATCTGCATAGCGCAACAACACATCCTGTCAGGCGCCTCACATCCTTAACTGTCCTTGGTGCTTGGATCTTCTCAATGGCCTTGATCTTGTCGGGATTAGCTTCGATCCCCCTATGGGACACAAAGTACCCAAGCAGCTTGCTGGAGGGAACGCCAAACACACACTCTCTGGATTGAGCTTCAAGTTGATCTTGCACAAATTTGCAAATGTCTCCTCCAAATCCTGGATAAGGGTTGCTCTGTCCTTGGTCTTGACCACAATGTCATCAATATAAACTTCAATGTTTCTGTGCAGCTGAGGTTCAAAACTAATCTGGACTGCTCTTGCAAAGGTGGACCCGGCACTCTTCAGTGCAAATGGCATGCAGACAAAGCAGTACATACCACATGTAGTGATGAATGCTGTCTTCTCCTAATCTTGTTTGGACATGAAGATCTGGTGGTATCCAGAATATGCATCCAGAAATGAGAGCAAGTCACAACCTGAAGTGGAATCCACAATCTGATCAATACGCGGCAAGGGAAACGGGTCCTTTGGGCAAGCCTTGTTGAGATCCGTGAAATTAATGCACAACCTGCACTTCCTGTTTGCCATACGAACCACCAATGGGTTTGCTAGCCAAGTGGGATGTAGCACTCCTCTGACCAAACACGCTGCCTCAAGTTTCTTGATCTCGTCTGCAATAAATTGCTACCTCTCCAAGGCCTGCTTCTAGACTTTCTGTTTAACAGGTCTGGCGTGTCGGCAGACAACAAGGTGATGCTCGATTACCTCCCTGGGAACACCAGGGATATCAGATGGTTGCCAGGCAAACACATCGACATTGTCCCGCAGGAAGGCAACGAGCGCGCTTTCCTATTTGTCATCAAGGGTGGCGCTGATAGTGAAAGTACCATCAACGCTAGCCAACCCTGTCGGGACCTTTTTCACTTGTGAAGCAGCAACCTTGGATCTCTTGCTGTGGGAGCACTCCAGCACGTCGTCAACGGGTGCCGTTCACTCGGAGGGGGCATACTTCCCGTACTCTTTGCTGGAGGTCCTATAATCCTTTTTCTTTGCTTTGCTTTCCTTGGCGGGAACTGTTGCTGCCGCTGCCTCTGCTGCGACTGCGACCCAGTACATATTGTCCACACGAATGATGGCATCTTTCTCATCTGATGGGTTGGTGAGGACTCCCAGTGGCCCAGGCATCTTCAGGGTGTTGTAGGCATAATGGGATGCCACCATGAATTTAGCAGAGACAGGCGTCCAAGAATCCCATTGCACGGCAGGGGGAGATCAAACACAATCTTCTCAGTCTGGTAGTTCAGTTCTCCCCCAAACGTTACCGGCAACCTGATCTTTCCCTTAGGGTGACTCCTGCCGGGATTAACTCCTTGAAATGTGTCGGTAACCTCTAGCTCTTCCTCTGCTGTCTGAAGCTTGCTGATAGCTGCTGGGGAAATCACGTTCAGTCTGGCCCCAGCGTCCACTAACATCTTCGTGACCTTGAGGTTGTGAATTGTTGGAGAAACCAACAATGGCAGGCACCCTACCGCAATGGTACGGCTAGGATGATCCTCCTCGTCGAAGATGATGGGTGTGCGGGACCATTTGAGCGGCTTCTGGGCCTCTGGTGCTGGTTCCACGACATTGACTTCTCGCGCCCACCGCTTGAGCCGGCGGTGAGAGGTGTGCAGAGATGCACCCTCGTCAACACACAAGATGTTAGTGGCCTTCTGAAACTCTTGCTCACTGGTTTCCTCTTCATCCCCTCTATCACTTTCATCATCACAGGCTTCCTTCCCTCGGCCCCTGGCGAGTTTTCCTTGGTTCCGAAAGGGCTTGCCGGAGAGATTCACTTCACCGCCTCGGCCCTTCCGCCAGCAATGTTCTGACCCTTTTCCTTATCACGCTTCTCATATTCTGCTCTCTATTTCTTGACCAACTGCTCAACCTAATAGCACTCTTGAAGGTCGTGGCCCTTTGTCCGATGGATCTTGCAGTACGGCCCATCGCCCTTCCCGGCCTTCTCGGCAGCCGCAGCTTCCCGGCAATCAGCGCACATGGCAGTCTCCTTGCCGGGGACCTTAGCCTTGGCAATCTTGCCAGTACTAGGGGTGCCTAATCCTTCAACAGTCAACACTGCCTTATCCCTCCGCTTCTTACTGCACTTCTTGCTCTTCTTCTGACTGGTTGATTCATCGTCGTCCTCTGAATCCATATTGATGCAATCTTCTTCTCCGGGCAACTTCCTTCCCTCCTCCATCCGAGCACACTTATCCAATAGGGTGTACAACTCCTTCACAGTCTTGGGCAACCGTACGTTCATCTTAGAACGGATCCGGCGGTTGCACACATTGGACTGGAAGGCAGCTACCACAGCTGTTGGATGGATATTTGGAATATTTCTATGAACTTTGCTGAATCTCTGTAAATACTTATGGAGGATTTCTCCTTCCTTCTGTTGGAGAAGTTGCAGATAGCTGGATCGACCCGGCTCCTGGTGGCCACCGGTGAAGGCACCAATGAACTCGTGGCACAGGTCTACCCATGACGAAATGGAGTTCTCTGGCAGGTGCATCAGCCAAGACCTCAGATTGGACTTGAGGGCCAAAGGGAAGTAGTTGGCGAACACCTTCTCATCTCTTCCCCTGGCAGCCTGAACAGTGATGGTTTAGATGCTCAGGAACTCTGCCTGGTTCAGCCTCCCGTCGTACTTCTCAGGTATCTCTGGCTTGAACGTACGAACGGACGGCCAACAGACTTGCCATAGTTGGTAAAGGCAGGGCAGCCAACCCCGAAAGGTAGGTGCCCGCCAATATCGAGCGCGGGCTCGTCGACGTTGGGGCCGTTGCACCCGTTGGTTCGACGGAGGTCATCGCGGCATTTATCAACGACGCACGCGTCTCCTCTCCGCCTCTCCTCCGGGGTTCGACGTTGGCCTGGACATGCTCGAGGGTCAGAGGAGGCCATCGAGACATTGTTGGGGTCCTGATTTGCTCGCGCTTCTGTTGGCTGTCATGGTGGAGACTGCACCGTGGCGACGCCTCCCTCCGTATGGGTAGCAGCATGAGCTGTCGTCATCGCCTGGGGAGGCAGTGGCGGGTCAACTCGCCGTGAGCCCCTAGCTTTGGTGAAACCGAGCAGACTTTGGATGGTAGCACGCCATTCGTCCATCTGCTCAACTGTCGACAGAAACCTGAGCAGCAGCTGAGCCCGCACCATGGCCTTCAAGGCCGTGCTTGGCATAGACGATGATGAAGTCGATCGCATCGTTGCTCGGCTCCTGACGGAGCCAGGGGCAGCAGCATTGCGCCCCCACTGTTGCCGTGCAACCACCTGGACAACAGGGTGGTGTGGCGAAGGCGCTCGAGGGCCAGTGGCTCCGTTGGGCGCAGTGGTTTGGTTGACTTCGCCGGGAAAGCACACGCAGCGATCGCGCTGTGTGACAGGGCGGTGGAGGGAGGCGATCGCCCGGATCGAAGCGCCATCAATGCGGTACGTGCCGTCGGCAATGGCGTGGCCGTCGAGGTGTTGCTGGTGCTGCTAACCTCTAGTGCTTTTTGCTCCTGCGTCGGCTGTGGGGGAAGTGGTGGCAGTGCCGCCCGCTCCGACCACATCCCCAACAGCGTTCGCGTCTCCGCGCCCCCCGCAGCATTGGGGGCCGCGGGTGGCGGAACCTTTGAGGTGGATGGATGAGCCGAAGAAGCTGGTTTCTTCTTGGGTGCCATGGTCGATGGCGTCGTCGAAGATGAAGATGGCGATGAAGATGACGCGCTACTCACGTCTTCAGGTTCGCGCAAGTGACCCCCCTACCTGGTGCGCCAAAGATGTCGTGGGAAACCACTACCACCTATGGGCCAGGATGGCCCCTTGCTGGTTTGGCAGGGGGAGTCGCATTGCACAAATAGCAGATGAACATGAGGCAGCACAGAAGAGATCACGTGGGCAGTTGTACCCAGGTTCAGGCCGCCACGAGGCGTAAAACCCTATTCCTGCTTTGGTGGATTGATGGTGGAAATGTGGTGGTGGAGCATAGTACACTTGCCCAGAAAGTGTTGCCTCAGGGCGGCAGCGACTACGTGCGTATGGGGGTGCGGGTTCTCCAACTCTCCAACCTCGCGAACCCCTTCTACCATTGCCATGGGCCTCCTTTTATAGCTAAAGGGGTCACCACAGTGGCAAATAAGTCATTAGACACTAATAAGATAGCTAATATTGTGCTATCATACCTAACTCTGCAGGCTGACAGAGCGCATTTAATGCGCTACTTAATGTCACGTCATTGGTCGCCCGGCAAGGCCTGCTGGGCTATCTTGCCAGTTCCACGCCTGCTTGTCTGACACGTCATAGGACGGGTGTCATCTGTGGGTCTTCTTGGTAGAAAGGGGCTGCCATGTGGCGAATGGCTGCCACTTAATCACTCTGCAACTTGACACCGCACCGATCGACGATGTGAGTCGTGGTGGAGTAGTCGGTGAGGTGATTTGGCCTCCGCAAGTCCCAGCAGGCACTGCCGGGACGCCTTGGTCCTCTTCCCCTGGGGGTGGCCTCGCCCCTTGCCGGGCCCGCCTGCCTGCCAAGGGAGGGCTCTTTCTTGATGACATCTTGCTCTTCTAGCTTGGTCTTGGTCCCTCTGATCTGCTTGTTTGTCCTTCGAATCTCTTGGTTTCTTGTACTCTGTCTTGGACTGGTGCTTCAATCTTGATAGTGCCTATGCACAGTTAGGGCAACAGACCCAGGGTTTGTTGCACCGACAACTTGTGTTCATACTCGTGGAAACAATGTAGCATTTTAAATGGAAGTTTCTCAAAAATAAGTATCCCCTTTTATATATCCATTGTATTATAAATATAATGTGCCGAGGTTTGGTTTTAGAATATTTAAATTGCTTGTTTTGTGTGTGCAGCAGAAAAAACAGAAACTTTTTCTGTTGTATTTGAAGTTTCATTTTTTTACTAGAGAATGTTAAAATCTTGAAATTTTTACACAGCACTGTTATGCAAATTATTTATATTTTCCTATTTTTTCAGAATTTTTGAAGTTAGAGAAGTATATGAAAGTTCCAAATTACTACAGGTTGTCTTGTTTTTGACAGATTCTGTTTTCTATGTGTTGTTCACTTATTTTGATGAATCTATGGGTTGTATCGGGGGTATGAACCATGTTGAGGTTGGAATACAATATATATAATGCTAATATGCAATTGGAATGAGTTTACAACAGTACCTAAAGGTAGTGATTTGCTTTATTATACTAACGGATCTCACGAGGGTTTTGTCAAGTTTTGTGTGGATGAAGTGTTCGAAGATTGAGGAGTTATCGATATAAGAAAAATAAGGAGAGGCAAGAGTTCAAGGTTGGGGATGCCCAAGGCACCCCAAGTAAAAATTTCAAGGATACTCAAGCATCTAATCTTGGGGATGCCCCGGTTGGCATCCCATCTTTCTTCTTCAACAATTGTTGGTATACCTCGGTTTTTGTTTTGTTCACATGATATGCGTATTTTGTGTTTATTTCTCTTTTATTTTCCTATATGCTCCATGCTAGTGTGAGATATCCCTTCATTGATTTGTAGAATGCTCTTTGTGCTTCACTTAAATCTTCTGAGTATGTCTTTATAGAATGCTCTTTGTGCTTCACTTAAATCATTTGAGTACGGCTTTATAGAATGCTTCATGTGCTTCACTTATATATTTTGACCTTGTATGTTGGTAATTATATATTAATTGTAGAATTCTCCATGCACTTCACTTATATCTTTTGGAGTATGATTAATACTATCATCAGAATTGGGCTTGGAAGAGTATTATTATAATATCATGCCTAGCTAAAAAGGCATTAAAGAAAAGCGGTTGTTGGGAGACAAACCAATATTTATCCTTACTGTTTTTGTGTGTTCACATGGTTAAGCTACTGTAGTAATCATGTTTTATAGTTTTTGTTACAATAAAGTGCCAAGTAAGAACTTTGGGATGGCTTACGGTGATAGTTGATTTGATCTTGCTGAAAAACAGAAACTTTTTTGCTAATTGCCAGAATTTTAGAAAATCACAGAAGCATGATTTCGATCTGAACTTTTTACACAAGATTGATATACACATTTCCTAGGTTTTCCTATTTTTTCAGAATTTTTGGAGTAGCATAAGTGTGGTTGTTGTTTAGATCATTACAGATTGTTCTGTTTCTGGCAGATTTTGTTCTCAATGCATAGTTTGCTTGTTTTCTAGTTTCTATGGCTTATATTGCTCAACATAAATTGTATAAATGATATGGTACAGTAGGAATTGCGTGAGAACAATTATGAATCTTATCTTGACATTACCAAAGTGAATGTTTTACTCTTTATCATACTAACCCATCTCACGAAGTTTCGTCAAGTTTTGTGCGATTGAAGATTTCAAGTTTTGGGTGAGATATCGATATGAGGAGAATAAGGAGTGGAAAGACCCTAAGCTTGGGGATGCCCAAGGCACCCCAAGGTAATAATCCAGGAAGACTCAAGCGCCTAAGCTTGGGGATGCCCCGGAAGGCATCCCCTCTTTCATCTTCAAAACCATCGGTATACCTTACTCGGAGCTATATTTTTATTCGTCACATGATATGTGTTTTGCTTGGAGAGTATTTTCATTTTTCTTGTTGTTTGAATAAAATCGTTGTATCTGAAATCTTGAATGAGAGAGAGAGTCCTCCCATGGCTAGTTAATTATTTGACTACTGAGTGTTCTTCACTTGTATCATTTTGGAGTAGTTTTTCATGTACTCACGTGCTTCACTTATATCCTATGAGTAAATGGTTGAATGAATTTAATATCATATATATGAAATTATATGCTTATCCCATGGGGAGTAATGACGTCACTTATAAGAAGTATAGGTGGTAAAATTTATTGAAAGTTAGCAAACTCAACATTGGTCACTTGAACAATTCATGAAAGAATATTGAAGGAAGATAGATTTCACATATGATTGTGAGCCCCATTCATTATTTTCAAACTTGAGCAAATTAGTTGAAGTTGGACAAGGAAGACAACGTAATGAGTTATGTTTGGGTATATTTGCATAGAAGTTAACATGTGTTGCTTGCTTAGGATCTTTTGCTAGCCAAAATTTTGTACTAAGTAGAGATACTACTTGTGCATCCAAAACCCTTAAACCCAGTTTCATGCCATGAGTGTCCATCATATCTACCTATGGATTGAATAAGATCCTTCAAGTAAGTTGTCATCGGTGCAAAAAGCAATAAAAATTGCTCCTAAATAAGTATGATCTTTTATTGTAAGGAAAATAAGTGTTGTATGAACTTGTGGTGGTAAACAAATAAAAGCTACGGACTACATAATAAAGGTTGCTATTGCAATTACAACGTGATGTTCCGTTGCATTAAGGGTTTGCACATCCAACATTTAAAAGCGAATGACAACCTCTGGTTCCCTCTGCGAAGGGCCTATCTTTTACTTCCATGTATTTACTTTTATGCAAGAGTCAATTGTATCCCTTCCTATTTCAACCTCAATTATTCTTTAGTTGGCAAGCATCATGTGGTGGGGAAAGATCCAAGCATATATTGCCATTCAAATATATTTGATCACGAAGTATTATTGTTGACAATTATCTATATGATAAATAAGTTGGGAGGCGAAACCTTAAGCCCCTATCTTTCTCTGTGTTTGATGGATGCTATTTGTTCTAAAAATATACTTTTGAGTGTTAGAAATCATGGAAGACTATATGATAGTTGAGTATGTGGAATTTTCTAAAACAAAGCTCTTACATAGACCCTTCCTGAAAATAAGATGAATTGCAATTGTGATGACTAAAAACATGGTTTGTTAGTTTTCAAGAAACTTTATGGTCAACTTGTGAATAGCTTGCTACTTGATCAGAGAAGTTTTATGAGATGAACTACTGTTTATGATATACAATGATGCTAGAAAAAGTTTTTGGAACTATCACTACAAAAAAAAGACACATCCGTGACATTTTCGGTCGAACGAAAAAAATTTCTGTCATACATATGACACTTCTATGACGATAATTGTGACAAAACCCGGTATCATCATAAATGTGGTGGGATCCTACTTCTATGACAAAAAATCATGATAGAAAATGGGCTTTTCGTCCTGGGCGGGCCGGAGACGCAGCTGCATGACATTCTTTGGCTGTCCATGATGGAAAAAACCATGGTAGAAGCAAGGGGGAGGAAAATTTTGGGGAGTTGCCGATTACGGTGGGAGAGCGATGCGCATTTCTCTCGTACGTACGCGTGTGTGTGCAAGGCGTTGGCTCTAACTAAAGCTGAGCGAGGCGTTGGCTCTAACTGAACCCCAGCGATTGCACAGTAGGCTACGCGTTACTGAACCCGAGCGATCGATCGATGGCTGTTAACTAAACTCGATGGGCGATTCGCCGCTCTGCGCTAATCAAGCCGATTGATCTTGCTTGGGATGAACAATGAGCATTGCGGGGAGGTTTGGATGAACAGTGAGCGGTGGCGTTGCCTCTGGATGAACAGGAACCCGTGGTGTGGAGGGCTGGATGAATAGTAGATGGTGGAGGGGTGGCCGTGGAGGGGTGGTTGAACAGGACCCCGTGGTGTGGAGGGCTGGATGAATAGTAGATGGTGGAGGGGTGCCCGTGGAGGGGTGGTTGAACAGTAGTCGGTGGAGTAGCGCGCGGTGGAGGCTGGATGAACAGGAGCCCGTGGAGGCTGGTGGAGGTCGACGGTAGCCCGTGGAGGATGGAGGAGGTCGACGGTGGAGATGAACAGTATCCTGGGGAGTTCCGTTTTGCGGTACGCCACACCCCTCCCGATGAACAGGACCCCCGTTTCGACCGTAGGAGGTCCGTTTCGTCCGTTTTGCGGTACGCCACACCCCTCCCGATCAACAGGACCCCCGTTCCGACCGTAGGAGGTCCGTTTCATCCGTTTTGCGGTACGCCACACCCCTCTCGATCAACAAGACCACCGTTTCGACCGTAGGAGGTCCGTTTCCTCTATTTTGCGGTACGCCACACCCCTCCCGATCAACATGACCCCCGTTTCGACCGTAGGAGGTCCGTTTCGTCCGTTTTGCGGTACGCCACACCCCTCCCGATCAACAGGACCCCGTTTCGACCGTAGGAGGTCCGTTTCCTCCGTTTTGCGGTCGATTAGGCGTTCGAGACCCCGCCCGTATGTACACATACGTGACCGTATTTTCTTTCTTGCACCACGCGGCCATGCGTGCGTGTACATGCTACGTCGGCGCCTCTACTACGACTGCGTCGCGCGCCTCTACGCCGACCGGTATGTACGCGTACGTTCGCGACCAGGATGACAACAAGACGTGCGCTTGACCGGTGGGTCCCGTATCGAGCACTTCCTTGCTGCGAAGATGTAGCTCGTGGGTCCCAGCAATCGAAGCGAATCGTTTTTTGCACGGACGCACTTCCTTGCGTGCGAAGGTGTAGCTCTTGGGTCCCGGCGATCGGGGCGAATCATTTTTGCGGATGCACTTCCTTGCGTGCGAAGGTGTAGCTCTTTGGGTCCCGGCGATCGAGGGTGAATCGTTTTTTTTGCCCGAACGCACTTCCTTGCGTGCAAAGGTGTAGCTGGTGGGTCCCAGCAGTCGGGGGGCGAATTATCTTTTTTCGGACGCACTTCCTTGCGTGCGAAGATGTAGCTGGTGGGTCCCACCAGTCAGGGGGGGCGAATCATTCTTTTCCCGGACGCACTTCCTTGCGTGCAAAGATGTAGCTCGTGGGTCCCAGCAGTCAGGGGGCAAATCATTTTTTCATGAAATATGGTGGCCTGTCCGGTGGGCCCCTGCTATCAGGTGGAGGAATAATTATTTTGCACGTAATAAGGAGGCACTTCCTTGCGGCTGTCGTGGACCCAGCTGTCAGCCTCTCCACGTACAGTCCACGTCCGATGGAAGTCGTTCCTTGACCACCTTGACCATGCCGCGCCGAGAGCACCACGGCGGTGGACGACGCGGAGCCGGGGAAGACGCAGCAGTGGATGCACACGCGGAGAGGAGTACGAAGGTTCACTGGTTCGGCTGCGCTGCCGTCGCCGCAGAATAACAGGGGGTGTGGGTCAGTGGGTGAGTGGAGGGATGGCTTGGCCAGCGGTGGGAATAGTAGGGGGCGGTGAGGCCTCCGCGGCAACACAGCCAGCCACGGGAGGCAGGAGCAGGCGGCACGACATGCGCTACTTTGGGCGACTGGAGCAAGAAGACCAGAGGTTGAAGAAGCACGACGACCGTTGGATGGACAGCGTACGATCACTGAAGCTAGAATCGTTTATATTGACTAAGTTGACAAAGCCCTTGGTACGTCAACTTAGTAGGCCTGAGTTAACCGGAAGCAGTGCGCCCGGATGTCGAGGATGAATCATCTTTTGGGCGGGTGAAGCTAGAATATCTTAGATTGAAGAAGAAGCACGGCATCCGTTGGATGGACATCCAACGGCCACTGTTGACTATAAGTTGACAAAGCCTTGCATACCCGTCAACTCTGTTTTTTAGGGGATGCATCAACTTAGTAAGGCCAGAAGTGTGTGGCAGAGAACTTATAGCCCATTTGAGATTTGTAAGAATGTGTAACCCATTTTTGAATTCTAATGGAATTTACTACAACCCATTTACAGTTTGTTAAAAGTACATCCTATTTCAACCAACAGTTGAAAACAGAATTCAATAAAAATTCCCACATTTTGATGGGATCCGAATATTTTTATCCCGAAATTTTAGTCAGATTAAATACCATTTCAACATAAATTTATATTGCGTAAAAATCCAACAAAACATTCCGCTCGCAACATTTAATGAAATTAAAATTTTCAATATTCCAAAAATCATATTTTATAAAGTAATCTCTATTTGGTGCATTTTTTTATAGTTACTACCCAGTTTTTATAATTACATCCCATTAATTATTTCTTAAAGCCCATTTTCTTGTTAAGCCTAATGCATCCCTCCTAGGAAAGATTTGCAGCCCAGCGGGGCGGAGAATAACAACTTGACTTTGCAGGGTATTCCTAAAAAAGTATAGTTGGGCTAGCCATTTTCACGAAAAAATTAATATCTGGGCTGGATATCGGCTCGGGCTAGGCAGACCACGCCCTTGATTAATACCTGCAGCGATGTTTTCGTTGTTGTTCGGAGGAGAAAAATTAATATCTGGGGTAAACATCGAAAAACTCTGCGGTGCTCACACCTCAAAAACACAAATCTTTGCTCGAGCTGCTTGGTCCCGGTATCGGCCGCTTCTTGTGCAATTCTCTCGTTTATTGACTACTCCCTCCTTTCCGGTTTATAATGCTCAATTCAAAAATCTCACCAATCAAGGTAGATGGTGAGTGGTGGAATACTTTTTCTAGTTTTGCAAAAGCACCTAATTAATGATCTTGTTATCCTCAAAAAATTATGCTTATCAATGCATTAATTGCAATGCATGCATGCATAAAGTACATGCATTGGTCAATTTTCTCTTAATACTTGCAAGCAATGATTTAATGCACCTTGAAATCTGAACATGTGTTGGAAAACAACCAAATTGAGCCTTATAAAATGGAAAAACTAAAATTTTGAGATAAGCCCTATAAACCGGAAAGGAGGGAGTACATAGGTAGACAATGGTGTGGGACCGTGATGTCAGGAAACCAGGAGGAAGCAAAATAAATTATAGTTATATATATATAATAAGGAGGCACTTGCGTACGTGAGGCTATGGACCTGGTGGGTCCCCATTGTCATCCTATCCAAGTAAAGTGATCTCCTCGCAGCACACTACGCCTCAAATAATCGGCGCCCGCCGCCCCGCTTCCCGGTGCAGGCGATTGCTCCGCCTTCAAATGACACAAGTGTCGTCCGTCCGTCCATCTGCCGCACACATTAATGATACACGGTTGCCGAGGCGGCTATTCCGGCGTCACACGTCCGTCCCTCCACCCGCCCACCATTGCTATATAAACTGCTGCGCCGGCCATAGCCGCAGTCATCCGCATTCGTTGCCTTTCTCCTGTCCACACCACTACTGCCCACCATCGCTTCCTTGCGCTCTTTGGGACGGGCGGACGATGGACCACAAGGAGATAGCAGTCATTGCTGCCGACCGGCTGGCCGGCAGGCAGCCGGAGGACAACGACGTTCCAATGGAGAACATGGTAGTCGACGATCCGGCGCCAACCCCCTCCTCCGCACCATCCTCGTTGGTGCATTGTACCATGACCATCGGCGAGGCCCATCCCCAATATATGGACAGGGTGAGGCAGATGCATGAGGAGCAGTTCTGGGAGGCGCAGGCCGACGCCGCCTACAACCACCATCTCCTCCAGGAGCACCTGTAGGCGGAGGAGCAGATCGCCGCGGAGCGTGCGGAGCAGGAGTCACTGCTCGACTCGTACTGCTCCGCCCGCAAGGGCCGCCTCGAGCGCTGGCGGTACCGCATGCGGGTGGCGGAGGCTGCGGCCGCCTACTAAGAGGCTAGCAAAGAGGGCGATGAAGCGGGCGAGGCACTGTTTGGCGAGACCGAGGATGAGGCAGAGGACAATGCCGGCTCCGACGAGTCCCTGCTACGCTGGCGTCGATGATGCCCTGCTCCGCCGATGCCCCGCGGCGCCAACAACGAGGCAGAGGACACCGCCGGCTCCGCCGAGGCCCCGCCCCGCCAACAGCGAGGTAGAGGACATCGTCGGCTCAGCCGAGGCCCCACCATGCCGGCAACGTGGGGGAGGATTTCCACCGCTCCCCTGAGGCACCGCCCGCCGGCAATGAGACAGAGGCATCGCCGGCTCTGCCGAGGCCCCGCCCCGCTGCCAACGAGGCCGCACCACATAGAAAACGAGGAAGAGTAGAACACGGTAGGTCGCCGCCGCTCGGGTCCAAGTAAGGCCACATTGCTAACCTCGGTTGAAGCCAAGCTAAGCGGGTTGACCATTGATGGCGGTTAGCTTCTTGGCGGCGGCGTGGAGTCGAGAGCTGCGCCGAGAAGAACGCTACTTCTACTTAATCGCTGGTGCGGTTGGTGGATCGACATGTGGGCCCAACAGGTCACATGTCGATTCATGCTATCGCACTGCAGCTAAATCATCAAGCTTCTGCTCGCTCGGCGGGACACAGTGGGTAACCGGTTAATTAATTATACCTCCAGTATACGCCTTTTTAGTTTTTTTTTGAAAAGGAGGATGACCCCCGGCCTCTGCATCTGGGAGATGCATGCGGCCACAAATACCCCTTTTTAGTTGAAGAATGTATGAAATGTAATGAAATCCGGCATGTTTATATGAAATCCGACCGTGTATGAATGAATTTATTTCGATTAGTTTGAATTCCTGTATCACTGGCATTGGATGAACATGCAAAACAATACGTACTAGCATTATTCCCAGGGTGATCACCACGTTTGTAGCAGTTTCACATGTACTCCCTCCGGTCCTTTCTAGTCTGCATACAAGTTTTGTCTGCAGTCAAAGTATCTCTACTTTGACCAATCTTATACAAAAAAGTATGCACTTTCACAATGTGCGAAGTAAAAAGGAACAGAAGGAGTACAAAGAGTTTGAGCAACTTTTTAGCTTTTCTGTACATTGCAATCAAACCCACAGGCATGGCAATTCATAGAGAACATTCAAAACAATCGATGATTATGCATCTTAGCGACTCACATGTCAGAGGCAATATTTACTTCACAAATAAAGAATAAAGAAAAAATTGATCGCCTTCTTGCGACAAAAGGCGTCCCATTCGAAAATATCAAACGCATATCTTGCTAAAATCAATGAGCAAAATTTGACAAGGTTGCCCCATTCCGAAATATCAAATGCCTATGATTGTGGAATGGGCAGGGTTTGCCATCAGTTCGGACATTGGCATGGCAACTCGTGCTAAATAAATCAGTTGTTCTTTTTGTGCAGTTCCACCAAAATCAACCAAATTCCCGCGTAGCTTGTATGATTTTGCCCTTATATGTTGCAACACCTTGAACTTATGGGCACCTCCTTTCTTGTGGTGGAAATGAATGATTCGATGTATTCATGAACATTTTGTGCAGTTCCCGTTGAAATCAAGTTGAGCACCCCTGTTTGCACAAATAAAAAAAGTGATTAGTATAAAGCAAACTGTACTATGAATTGACAGTTTCAACAGGCACATACATGGTCCATGTAGAGCACACTTCTAGAAAAATGGAACTCACCAGAAAGGATCCTAGAACAACATTGTACTCGCACATCACAGCAAAAAATGGAGATTTGTCAGTCCTTCTGAGTTGAAGTTAGTTTGGTCTTGTGGGGAGTAATGTAACCATCCTTCAACTGCTCCTTCTGATGAGAAGATAGACAGTGCTTCTTCATCCAGGCATAATCGGAACTAGTCACTTCACGTACTCCATATTCTTCTTCAGAGGAAGATGATCCTGTTATGCAAAGACAAGAGGACTACTAAATGCTAGCATCCATGTTTGCTCGAAAAAAAAGGAAAGGAAATATTCAAAACAGCACAGATGAAGCACTTCCCAAGGACAATACCACCTTTTCATGACAGTATCTAAACAGTAGCACAACACCAATAGAGATGATAAAGCTCAATCATATGGATGAAATCAGTGGGCGAGTACCAACCTTTGTCAGGAGGCTGATTGTGTAGAGCATCTGAGATGAAGCACTTCTCGGGAACCATCTGTTGCTATCTCACGGGGTGGCCATGCTTACTATATACTCCTCGATTAGTTTAATGTTTCCAACATCTTCTTGTGCAGTTCCACTAAAATATATGGTATCTTCAAAGAAGATCCCTGTTTGCACAAGTAGAGATAATTACGTATGGCATCAAATCAGTGGCAAAACAATTGCTCGTTCCAGCCATAGCAATAAATTAAGATGCAAAACTATATCATTACTTGTGTCATCACAGTTCTAGTGCTTCACTACAGCACCGGGAGTTGATTTTTGTTTTTCTTCCGCTTGTTCTTCCCCGTCATCACTTGGTTCAATAATAGACAAGCTTCGCCTTCAATGTAAGATTTGGCATGTCAATTAGGGAGCACAAGTATAGTACTAAACTTAATTTTCTGATGAAAGTGGCAAAATACAAGCCAGCAGTTGTGAAATATCCTTATCTTACCTCAATGGGATATTACGGTGCACATCTGATTGGAAGTCTTGTCTCCATTTGTGCGAGTTCACTAAAATCAAGCAACATTATCGTACAAGTAGCACAACATATGAAAGCACACTGCAGAATCATGTGAAAGAAGGCTAATCTTGACCTCTCATGATGCGAATTCAAACAACTCACAAGAAGAAGATCTGAACCAAATTCGCCTTAACGGATAGGAAGTAAGATCTCCTCTTGTGCAGTTCCACTAAGATCAAGCAATCAAGCAACATTGTCGGTGTGACATTTTGGTTGAACTGCACAAAACACTCTTAAAACGAAAGTGTTTTGTGCAGTGCAACAAAAGGTCACAATGGCAACGAGGTGAAGTAGATAACCATGTTTACACATAGGTGCAAAGGAAACAATTAGTGTTCAATAACGGTGGATGACACAGAAGCCAACAAAAAGAAGCATCTACCTTATCTAAATGGGAAAGAAAGCAAGACAATAGCATTTCTCAAACGGTGGCATTGAGTAATATTAACATAGAGATTATATTAACAATAAAATTCGTTAAACATGTAATTTTCTTTTAACTGTGGCATTGCATCAATTTTCCAGTGCATTATTAGAGGTGTTTGTTTACGAGGACATTTTGGTGTAGGGACTAAAAAACTCCATGTCACCACATCTAAACCAAGCAGGAGGGACTTTTGGGACTAAAAGTGGGCATTTGGGACTAAAGAAAGAAGACCCCGAGGAATCTTTTGGGACTTTTTCCAACAATTGCCCTGCCACGCATCACACCTTGTTTCTATTAGTTCATTACTAGGGATAACATGGTCTTTTATCATGTCATTTAATAACCTCTAGTCCATGTTTAGTCCCTGGAACCAAGCAGGTAGGGACTAGACAGTTTTTAACCAAACAGGGCCATAGATTAACAACAGCTAATGAGTTGCATGGGATAGTGGACGCACCAACACCATGTGCATCTACCGATGTACTGTGGTCATGCACAGTCTGTTGCAACAAAGAACAAACAACCAAGGAGCATATTTGTGTTGGTCCCAGTTTTGTTATCTTTAGACACCTTTCCCTATGTGGCGCAAAGAAATCTAGTCCTTCTCAAACTCTACACCTTGTCCCTTCCTTTCCTTTTTGAACTAGTACTTTCGCCCCTTCCTTTCCTCTTTGAACCACGTCCTAGATTTATGCGATACAACTTTCCCCACTACTTTCCCCCATTCCTTTCCTCTTTGAACCACGTCCTAGATTCATGCTATACAGCTTTCCCCCTTCATTTCCTCTTTGAACCACGTCCTAGATTCATGCTATATACAACTTTTCCCACTACTTTCCCCCACTCCTTTCCTCTTTGAACCACGTCCTAGATTCATGGTATACATGCAGCTAGAGAAATGCATGTGGAGTAAGTAAAATATACCTTAAGTTATTTGGGGCGTGGTTCGGTGGGCGACGGGACGACGGCGAAGAAGAAGGGTTGGAGGCCCTCCCGCGCCGCCGCTGGGTGGAAAGTGAACAGCAGCGCCGATAGTGGATTCCCTCCCTCGCCGACGGCGACAGCGTTAAGCCTCCTTCCCTTCCCGGCGGACGGATCCCGCCGGCTCTTTGAGCAGCAGTGAGGGGAGAGAGAGGCCAACGAAGTCTTGTTTAGATCTGGAGAGGGCGAGAGTGTGAAGAGAGCAACTACAAGCGCTGAGGATCCAACGGGGGAGGGTGAGAGAGTGTGAAGAGAGCAACTACAAGCGCTGAGGCTCCAGCGTGTATATATACTGGAGAGAGAGTGTGAAGTGTGCAAACCCTAGAAAACATTTTGACCAGTCAAAGAATCCTCCTGGCAAAAATTATGCTCAAGTGTAGTTATCGAACCCGAGACCTCAAGTTTGATGAGCGAACAAGCTAACCAGCTACACAACCCTCCCGTTATGTTCAACGAGAGGGAAATAACCTTTTATACATTCCTGCATTCGTGTAACAGGCATGCCGTGTTCTTTTTGTGTGTGTGTGTGTGTGTGGGAGTCATTAGGATTTCAATCATAATCGTGTCATGTGGCTTTGGTGGTAAGACTATCCACAGTGGTGCAGAAATAATGCAGCCTTAGTCACCTTACCTCTCTCCACGTAGTACATTGGGTCCCACCAGTCAGAGGGTGAAACAAACAAATTAATAAGAAAAATTAAAAGCGCCAGCGGTGTATCTTACTACCTCACACATCTCGCTACTACTCGGGAACACTGTCCAATTGATCACTCTGTTCATTCACGTACTATTTTAAGTGAATCCTTATTATAACATGCACACAAATTTTGGGCACTTGTATTCGACTTAAGTCAGTGTGCCACCGTATCTCGTATACTTACTACTCCCTCCGTCTAGGTGTAATAAGTCACATTAGAAGGTGCAACGGACCAAGGTGCGTGCGTGTGCGTGCGTGTGTTTAACAGCATGTGTGTGTTAGAGAGTGCGATAGATCGACCTACTCCTACACAGATATGGTGTGTAGTGTACAATTTTAGCCACGAGAGTCGGTGCATCCTCTCATTTCCGGGCGTGTCCGGTAGGGACATGCGGACAGCTGCCATGCCTGCTCCTGACCAGCCTGGCCCACCCAAAGCCCCTCCATCACCCGCGCGCGCTTCCCGCCCGAAACGGTCAGCGCCGCTCCAAAGAATCGGTGCCGCATTCATGCCTGGGCAGAGCGGACGCGACCTCTCACTGGAGCAAGAGTGATGGTTGCTTCGTTCGTCCAACTTACTGCTGGGTCTATGTGATTTGACGGCTCATTGTTCTTTATTACTGAGGTGGTAGGACTGCTGGATGTCCCATGCTTTCAGCGAAAGGAGGTAGTAGATTACAATTTTCTCCATTCTTACAGCAGAGGAGTGCAAGAGCAGTGAAAACACACAAGCTCAGTGATTACATGGCCCACCTCACACTATCACCGTGCGACACCTAACTCTTTACATAGTACTCCCTCCGTTCCTAAATATTACTAGATGAGTCCCCGCTCGTTGCCGCAGAACAGCGGTATATCTCTCTGCGCAAAATTATCGATTTCATAGAACTAAAGAAAAATCTATAACCGCATGACAAATGTGGTAGCCAAACTAAATAAACTCCGATCATCATTTAGATCATCCCACATAAGGAAAAAAGATCAGCCAACTCCTACTGCATAATGGGATTATATTTTTCTTTTTGACATGTTAATGGGACTTAAAAGCTCACTTACATGCATGCTACCGGTGCATACTTGCATGCAGACATGTTGATGTGATTTAAAACCCACTCACATGCATGTGCCACGGTATTTCTGCATGCTTGCATGTGGCTTAGTGCTGAGCCTGTCAACATCTAGATCAGACGGCTATTATGACTGATTTACTTCATCTAATGGCTACGTCAATTTCGATGATGTGGCTCAAGGAGAGGATAGAGAATTCCTAGTAGTGGGGGCTAGCTATTAATAGTAGATAAGTCTTTGTAGAGATTCCACTAGGTGAACTACATACGGAACAAAATGAATGAATCTACACTTAAAATGCATCTATATACATCCGCATGTGGTTAATGGTGAAATCTCTACAAAGACTTATATTTAGGAACGGAGGAAGTACTAGTGTAGTACTAGTACGTCTTGTAATTTATCAGTGAGATAAATTTGTACAATGCTTTGAAGCTTCCAGCTCTGTTACATGTATCTTATGTCCAAGGTTGCCCGTTGCAACATTTCATCAAATACAAAGGAGACTAACATGCATGCTATTGCATCTCAATGATTGATGAGATCATAGAAAATATGTACTCCTCCGTTCCAAAATAAGTGTCTCAACTTTGTGCAAACTTTAGTACAAAGTTGTACTACTACTAAAGTTGACACTTGTTTTGGAACAGAGGCAGCTAAAGAAAAAAACGATCCATGCAGTCCCTAGCCCTTGAACCGTGAACCCTGACCAGGCTTCAATTTGCTGGCAACGTTCGAGCGTCCTAATAAATGAAGCTTGCAACCTTTTGACCATCAGATCATTTTGTGCAGTTTCAGCAAAATCGAGATAAGCATCCCTGTGGCAAAGAAATTGAAGAAGCGTGATTAGAATAAGATTACTAGGACTAGTTGATGAGACATAAACTCATCACAAATACTGATGACGTAGAAGCCAGAGAGGTATCGGTATGTGCAGGGCAAAGAAGTAGAGAAATATCCACGAGGGAGTGATGTGGGCAGCGGAGCGATGGTGCAAGCCGGCTGTAAAGGGAGTTGTACCGAGGGACGTAGCTCAACCTTGAGGAGGCGGCGGAGGCGCAACTACCCACGTCGCGGCAAAGGAGCAAGGGACGAAGGAAACCTCACCGGCTTTGTGAGAGAGAACGGCGGGACCCCGATCGGGGCGTGCCGACAAGCGGTGGGTTTCGCCGTCGGCGACGGACACCGCATCTACACTAAGCATCCACCCCTTCCCCAAGCGGGCGTGATCCGCCGGGATGTTAGAGATGTGACCACAGTCGTTTTGTGCGAGAGAGTGTGAAGAGAGCAACCCCAGCAAGCAACTGTGTAGGCTGGCCCGTCCTGACTATGTATATAGTGGAGCGGTTTCCTTTTCTCTCCATATGAACCTATCATATTGCGTATGTGCCACTGAAGAAAAAAATTATTTATAAATGACGCGGCACCTACTACTCATTCTCCTATAACCTTGCGCTTGGCATCTCCAAAATATTAACCTTGCGATTGGCTCTTCGCCTCTTCGGGAAGTCGAGCAATAATGGTAGTGCAGTATATATCGTTCTGGCTATATGAGACCAAATAAATTGATGCACGTCCACCACGTGGGTGAGGGTCGAGGGGCGAGGGAGAGTGCTACTACATACGGAGCAAAATGAGTGAATGTACACTCTAAAATACATACATCAGTGTTTGGAGTATGTACTAGTAGTTCATATTGAAATCTACTAGGACATATATATTCCAAACAATATGATATAATCTCTATAACCAAGGTAGTAGGGACGAGGAGTAAACGGAGGGAGTAGTAAATTTTTCTCCTCGTCCTGCGAGCCACCGCATGCATGGGCGAGGGAGGAGCAAGCTTCACCTCATCCTGCGAGCCACCGCGCCCGTGGGCGGGGGAGACGGCGTACTAAGAAAGCTTCTCCTTGTTCTGCGAGTTGACGGGACACATCAAAAGTACTCTAGTGTATAGAGACTTGCCTCTAAGGTAGGCCCCACATGGTTTGCCTCTTTTTTTAATTTAACATAACGCATCAAGTTGCAATTTGTTTGTTCACCCGTGGTAGATGATCCTCCCTCCACCAAGTGGAAAACCAGTACATGTGCCAAATTACCACGTGGGCTGCCTTTTTCGTACAGAAATGAGCTCCACCGTGTACCCGCGCGTGTGTGGTTGGGAAAGAGACGGGAGTACGTGCGCCGTGCATGCACCTCTTCTCTTCGTGCATGTCCCCCACCTACGTGGGTGTGTGTGAGAGATACAAACCGCGTTCATGAGTGTTTTTTGTTTTGTGGTGGGGGTGGGGTGGGTGGGGGTTGATTTCGTGAATTATTTGTGAGAATATGTGTCGATGACATCTCAAACAAAATTTTGCATGCAATGTGTGTGAAATGGAGGCCTATCCATATCATACATAGAGGGTCGGGCAATCCATGAGAAGAGAGGAGGGTCATAGCTATCGATAGAGTCAAGAGGGATCAAGTGCACGGTGGGTGCGAGATCGATGAAGAGAGCCATTGAAATTGCGTGTGTGTGTGTGTGTGCAAGTCAAAGATATAGGGCGACTGGCCTACCGGAACGTTAGAGGGCACATGTCAAGTTTGTGTGTGGCAGGGAGACATGACTAGAGTGCTTGATGTATTGGTGTGGGGGGGGGGGGAGGGGGTGGGGGGAGGGGTAGGCAGAGGCCTAACTATAGAGGTAGAACGACTCGTATATGTGTTGAGAAGGAGAGACCCAGCTATGTCATGAGTGAGATAGGTCGACATCCATACATAACTGAAGGACGGGAAATATGATGGGACAGAGAGAGAGAGAGAGGAGAGAGAGAGGGAGGGAGAGGGAGGGAGAGGGGTAGAGTGCTGGATGGGTGATGGAGTTGCTTCTCGGAGATGTTGGGAGAGGACTACTAGACAAACTAAGGGTGGAATTGCAATGTTATCAATAAGAGTGGGGATGTGTTTCTGTGTGTGCCTGTGCATGATAGATCTGTCGGGACGCATCCATGAATGATGAAGGGGAACCATGTGTTTGGTAAGCAAACCAAACTAGATCGGTAGATCAATTGTTGTTTGTCGGAGGAAGGGAGAGACACAACTAATGAGGTAGATCGATCGATGTGTGGGTAAAAACGAGTTATAACGACCTAGCTGGCTATATGTATAGCGAGAGATCGGTCGGTGTACGTCCATTTGTTAGAGGCAAATAAGGCCCAGCGAGATGGATAGATAGAGAGAATGGAGCTAGGAGGTGCTACGAGAGGCCCAACTACTAGCTGGATAGTGGGAGGAGTGTGCGGTTGTGAGATCGATTAAAAGAGGGGTGAGAGTTTACACGTGTGTCTGACCATATGAGAGACACGAGGCAAGGACACATAAAGGAGGAGATTGAAGTTGTGTGTGTATGGTGTAGGCAGGCATCGCTGGAGAGGTTTATCGATCGGTGTGTGTCGGAAAGGATTTGTGGAGACTCTAGGAGAACGACCTAAAGGGAAAATTGAATGTGCCCGGTGGATAGAATGCCGAGGGAGGGGGAGGGCGAGGGCGAGGGGGGCGTGTGCATGCACGAGAGAAAGTTAGTGGTAGCTACAAAGGTTAGAGGACTGTGTGGGTGTAAGAGACTAACAAAGATCATAATTTGATATGAAAGCGGATTCATATATTTGAATAGGAGATCATAGTGTTTTAAACATTGCATGCATGAATATAGCGGTGATACACGTGCTGTGCACATGTTATACCATAATGTGATAATGCATGGCGTTTGCAACTCACAGCTAAATGCCGAACAATCTAAACCATACTATACATCAAACAATCTCACATTTTATTTGAATTTGTGATAATGTGCGGCGTTTGTAGTTTACAACTAAATATCGAGCAATCTAAACAATACTATATATCGAGCATTCTCACATTTTATTTGAATTTGTGGTAATGTGTGGTGTTTGCAACTCACATCTAAATACTTGTAGGCGTAGGGGGCGGGGCACCATACATAATGTGATAAACACATTATACATATGAGACATGGTTTAGATTATGAAGATCTAGCTAGAGCTAGAAATGTAATGTGATTTGAAATCAAAATAAAGTGGATTCAAAAAATCTAGTTCGAGTTCATATAGTACACATAGTTCATATGTAACTTGATACTGATCATGTGGTGTGCTGTGAAGATAATACACAAACGATGGTTTAACTTGACAATAATGATGATTGTAGATCTTATTAAAACAGTGAAACGAATTCAAATGCTTTGACTTCACAACAATCATTACTGTAGATCTTATTCAAATTTAGTTCATATTGAAGCGGTAGTATATACGTTTGGAATGCACTAAATGTTCATTTGAGTAGTAGGTTGCATGCATTATACACGTAGCGAAATATTTTAATTGAACATAACATGAATTCAAAGTTTTGAATGATATTTTTAGTGCGCATTGATTTGGTACAGTACACGTTAGGCTTGTCCGGAAATTTCAACCCGCGCCTTGTTAGCCCGAAATTTTTAAGATATATCTTTGTCTCGTTGTGCTCCGACAACTCCCTCCATCTCAACCCGCGCCTTGCTATTCCGAAATGACAACGCACGCGAAAACTCCCACCTCCTGTGAAATCCCGAGACGCGAAATGCCCGTGGTACCCCTGAACCGAAAGAACCGCCTCAAATCGGTGGGGGTACTTTCATAACTTACACGACATTTCGGACAAGCTCGTCTCTAAGCCATGGTTCCCCACTGCCATCCCATCCGCCCACCCATTCGTACACCAAGGCCGCGAAAACCCGCGATGAAACCCCACACCCTGCTCCGTCCGCCAGCCAGCCGGAGCTTCTTCCTCGACGACATCGTCCACAGCAACACCTCGACGTCCCTCATCCATCTATCGGATGAGGATCCGTCATCGATCTCATCATCCCACCGGTTCAGCAACCCCGTCCTCCACCTCCAAGGAGCTGCCTCGACGTTCCCCTCGTCTTTCGCGCCACCTCCATTCCCACACCGCCGTCTTCACCTGCACCACGGGAAGAGCATCATCATCACCGTTTCCTCGGATGAAGCTGCGGCCTAATCGGCGCCACCAAAGAGGTTGTACACTAATCGCCGCATTTTCTTCTTGATTCGATCTCACAGTGCTGCCGGCGCTCGGTCCCGAGCCGACACGGCGCGGCTCCATCCACGGCGGCATCGCCGGCCACTTCCTCCACGGCGTCGCTCCCTTGGCGGCGATGTCCACATCAGTAGGAGCTGCTGCTGCTTTAGCTCTCGCTCGCGCTGCAGCTCTGCTCTTGCTCTTGGTCCCCTGCTTGGTCTGCTCTTGCTATTGCTCTTGCTTGCCGTACTGCTCTCGCTCTTGCGCTTGCTTGCGATGCTGCTCCGATTTGGCTACACTTCAGTCGACTGAATCGACTATTGGGTCAGTTTATTTCCAAGGGGTGGGCTCGCCAGGGTGAAGGAAGAACCAGCCGCAGCGGGGAGGGGGCTCGCCGGAGAGGTACCCCACTATCTATCTTAGGGTTCGAGGATGGGGCGGTGGTCACCGGCGGTGGGGCGTTGGCGGGCGGTGGCGTGGGGATCGCCGGAGAAAAAGCTCGGCACGGGGGGCCTAGTGGGATGGCCGGGGCGGCGGCGGACCGGCGATGGGGAGTTTTTTCGGGCGGCGGGCGGCGCACCGCCCCGCATGGAGGCGGGGGCTGCTGTTTGGCCGATGGTGGTGGCGGCTCGAGGGTGGAGGTTGAAGAAGAACCGCAGCCCTTGATTTCATATCCAACGGCTGCAAAATCGATGACAAGAGATGAAAAAATCGATCGACCGACGTGTAGCCTCACTTTGCTAGTGCGTTCGGTTTACAAAGAAAATTCAGTTTAACAACAAAATTCAGTTTTGACAGCTAGGTTCAGCCGGACGCTTAAGTTCAGTTTAACGCTTAAGTTCAGAGATGAGCGGCTGATGTATTTTACATCTAGCACTTTGTGGTTATGTATTTTACGTCATGTATTGGAGATGCTATTAGAATTCCACTCAGGTTGACGTTGTTCGTTGTCTCTGTTGTCCTGCTTCAGCCTCGGCGTCGTACAACTCACCGGAGCTGCTCCAACGACGAAACCCTCCATCTCAGCAGAGCAGTACCTCGGGCTCCATCTCCAGACGCCTAAGATCTTCTTCCCCTCCTCCGACAGCAAAGTCAGTCGGAGCATCCTCACTGGCTAACCCAATCACGCTGAGATCGACATGGCTTCGCCAAAGAGGTTGTACACTTGTTGCATCTCTTTTTTACTCTACATGTTATATATATTGTCCACTGAGCACACGGATTTGTTCCTTTAGTGTCTCCTTGAAAGAAAAAACATAGAAATTTTAATTTTCACTTGTCCTCCTTTTCAAATTCCTACTCATGAAGCACAATACTAAGAGATAGTAGCATAATAGCATTATAACCGTACATTTTCTTGTGGTTTGACTTAATCTCACCATGCTTCTTTGCATCATGTGATCTTCCAATTGTTGTGAATCAAACACCCAGATTGGCAGAAATCCTGTGTTTTTAAATTCTCTGTTTTGCACGTGCATTCCTATCCTATTCCTGTTTATTTCCTATCCCTGCATTGTTGGAATCCTCCAATTCAAACGAGCCCTTACAGAATTACTTCTCTTACAGATAGTTGTCAAAGAAAACCTTGTGTGGTTTGTCTCGGTCCTGCTGCGCCGTCGTCCACCCCAGCTCAGCTGCTCCAACGACAGAAGGGTCCAGCAGAGCAGGGATCCGACCTCCAGACTGTCTTTCGCCGCCTCAGATCTTCTTCCCCGCCGCTGGCAGCCATGAAAACTGCATTACCATCATCAACCGAGCAGATGACCCCGAGGACTTCACGGGTCCGCAAGAGAGGTCGCACTCTTTCGTGTCTGCTTACGTTATGCATCGCTTAATATTACATGCTACTTTATCGTCCTGTTCACCGATTAGACTCTGAGTCAGCTCCAAACTAATGGTCAAACTTGACTTTTTAAATGGTTGTGGGGTACATATCATGGCCGCTATCAATAGTATCTATCTACTATCTGGTTAATCTCCGGTGTCTACTATGATTTTCATGTTGGGTGGGAAACAAACAGTAAAGAAGCCATTATCTGTATTTATTAACTGAAGCCATTATCTGCCTGCTATTATTGGTTTTGGGTCTATCCACAGGTTCCTACCATCACTCTAGATTTCTGCATGCACTCCTTACATAATCTCACTATGTTTTATTCCTATGCATGACAGTTATTGTAAACAATGGAACTGAACATGTAGAGCAAAAGAGACGAGCGTTGCGTGGCAATATAATTTCATGCAGACATCGCTCCATGGTAGGCGCAAAGGCAGCCCCCCTCCACGCATTTCGGATTGTAATCGAGAGAAAGATATCTGTTCTGAGGGGGATTCAGAAGGAGAAGATAACTCCTATTTACCCCCTGAGGTCTTTGCTCTAACTTGGCATGCTGATGTTGGTTATATCATGCATATGGTGTCTTGCATTGCTTACTTTATACATCAAATATGTCATCTGCTTAGTTTAGACATCTTTTGTGCAAATGCCATCAGTTTAGTTTATTCATCGTTTATGTGAATTATGCAACGCCACCTTGTTTAGCCAGGCATCATATATGTGAATTTTGCAATGCCATCCTGCTTAGCCAGTCATCTTATATGTAAATTCTATCAGGCCATCTTTTTTTTGTTACATATTACATTCATCAACAATGTTAATACATTCAACTGCTCTTCGTGTGCATCAGCCATTTGACACGGTGATGGCAAATTCTGGAGTGAAAACAAGGTCTTCTGAGCAGACTATGCTATCTGACGAAGCACATATCTCGCTGGTTACGGATAGCTCCTCGAAGGAGGATTCAGAGAAAGATGACCAGTCCTATTCCCCCCCCCCCCGAGGTGTATGCTCTAACTTGGCAGGGTTATGTTGCTCATATCGTGTGTATGGTGTCTCGCATTGCTATGCCACTTGATTAGTTTAGACATGCTTTGTGTGAATGCAAAATGTTCAGTGTCTGATTACCATATATGTGAATTATGCATTGCCATCTTGTTGCAAGACATTATATATGTGAATTATACAATGCTATCTTGTTGCAAAGGCATTATATATGTGAATTATGCAATGCCATGCTGTTTAGCCAATCGTCATGTATGTGAATTATATCATGCTATCATTTTTTTGTATTACGTGTTCCATTTGTCGACACGTTTGTATATTCAACTACTCTTCCTGTGCATCAGCCATTTGAAGCGGTGATGGAACTATCTGGAGTGAAAACAAGGTATTCAGAGCAGACAATGCTACCTGCTGAAGTAGACATCTTGCTGGCTACAGAGAGCTCCTCAGAGGAGGATTCAGAGACTGATGACCAGTCCTATTTCCCCCCTGAGGTCTATGCTCAAACTTGGCAGGGTTATATTACCCATGTCATGCTTGTTGTCTTGCATTGCTTAGTTTTTACATCATATATAGATTGCCATCTGCTTACTTGCTTACTATATAAATCATATATTTGAATTATATCATGCCATCATGTTTACATAGTACATACACATCATCTATCTGAATTATGGCATGGCAACCCATTTAATAAAGACATCATATAGTTATATCATCTCATCCTGTTTAGTGTTTATAGTCATCATATTTAGAATAATGCATTCTATCCATGAATGTATGTGAATTATGGCATGCCAACCTATTTAATAAACACATTATATAGTTATGTCATGTCATCCTGTTTACATAGTCTCATATTTTGAACTATGTCTTTCCATCTTTTTTAGTTAGCCATCATAATGTGAAATTGTGTCATGCTATCCTGTTTAGTTAGCCATCATATATGTGAAATTGTGTCATGCTATCCTGTTTGGTTAGACAACATAATATGAATTATTTCATAATTCATGCCCTCTTTTATTCCCCACTATCCATTGCACCTGTCTATCATACAATGTCTATACTTTCAATTACTTTTCTTGTTTATCAGCCATTTGAATTGGAGAGCGTGATGGCAGTATCTAAGGGAGTAACAACACGGTCTTCAGAAAAGATAGTGCTACCAGTTGATGCAGATAGAACCACGGTTGTACTTGCCCAAGGACCAGATCCACCACACATAACCCAGACTCTCGCAGATTGTACCCCTACCTAGATGAACAGAGAACCAGCTACACCCCTTTTAACCCCAACCCCGGCAGATAGTAACCCAGTTCCAGTTGACACAGCACCGTCTCCACTACAGAGCACCCAAACACAAGCGGTTAGTAAGGGAACTGCTGTGCCCAAAGCATGAGGACCACCACTCCGAATCCCAACTCAACGCTTAAAGGAGAAGAAGATTTGTTCTCAGGTCAGGTTATGTAGCTATGGTTCATACTCCTTTGCTCTTGCATTACTGTATTTACTCATACCAACTAATTTCAAATTTGAAGGACGGAATTGAAACTCCAATGGTGCAACAGGTATGTTTTAAACCTGTTTCTTTAACTTTTTTGCTGTTGTAACCTGCTCTATGTTGATTTCAGTTTCAATTGAATAAACAGTTATGTTCTCATATCATGCACATTACAAGTGTTGTTATTTCTCTATAGTTGTCGACACTTATATTCTGTCTATTCTGCTTTGTCTTGAACAAATATTATTTGAACTGTGTCTCTATCTTGATTTGGCAACAAAACCTAGAATGATATAGACCATAAAGTGACCATGGCACATAGATATATGTTTGTTTCATGTTGTTATCCTGTCCACTTGTCACGCCCAATATAAGACCCTATCAAAAAGGAACTCGAAGGTCCCACTAAGGATAGACCCGCATATTGAAACGCTTTTGCAAGGTGGATATCATTACATCAACATTACATAATAGATAGGGATACATACATAAGGCATACAATGCCACACGAATACAACAATACATCATACAAGAGATCAACATCCGACTACGGATGATACATAAACAGAAACTCAAACAATATCCACCTCTAGCCCAGGCTGCCGACTGGAACCTATCCCCGATCGAAGAAGAAATGTAAGAAGAACTCCAAGGCAAGCAAACATCGCTCTCGCCAAGATCATCACATAACCACATACGCAATTCTTTGTTGTAGTAATCTGTGAGCCACGAGGACTCAGCAATCCCATTACCATGGGTATCAAGACTAGCAAGCTTAATGGGAAAAGGAAGGGGTAAAGTGGTGAGGTTGCAGCAGCGACTAAGCATGATATGATGGCTAACATACGCAAATAAGAGCGAGAAGAGAACAAGCGGAATGGCGTCAACTAGCAATGGTCAAGAGGTGATCCTGAGCACCTACTTACGTCAAACATAACCCAGAAACCGTGTTCACTTCCCGGACTCCGCCGAGAAGAGACCATCACGGCTACACACTCGGTTGATGCGTTTTAATTCGGATCTGGTGTCAAGTTATCTACAACCGGACATTAACAAATTCCCATCTGCCACATAACCGCGGGCACGGCTCTCGAAAGTTTATACCTGCAGGGTGTCCCAACAAGCCCATGACAAGCTCTCGCGATCAACGAAGGAATAGACCTTCTCCCAGGAAGACCCGATCAGCCTCGGAATCCCGGTTTACAAGACATTTCGACAATGGTAAAACAAGACCAGCAAAGCCTCCCGGCGTGCCGACATCCTGATAGTAGCTGCGCGTATCTCATCTCAGGCCACGACCGGATGAGCACTACGTACAACTAGAACCAGACCTCAAGTTTCCCCAAGGTGGCGCTGCAAGTGGCTCTAGTTTGGACCAACACTTAGACCAGCATTGGCCCGGGGGGGCTAAAATAAAGATGACCCTTGGGTTAATTACTCCCAAGGGAAAGGTAGGTGGTGGTGAGGCAAATGGTAAAACCAAGGTTGGGCCTTGCTGGACAAGTTTTATTCAAAGCGAACTGTCAGGGGGGTCCCATAAATCACCCGACCGCGATAGGAACGCAAAATCCGGGAACATAACACCAGTATGACGGAAACTAGGGCGGCAAGAGTGGAACCAAACACCAGGCATAAGGCCGAGCCTTCCATCCTTTACCAAATTTATAGATGCATTAATAATATAGGAGTATTGTGATATCCCAACAAAACCCTGTCCGCCATGGAGAAATCTTCAACTTCACCTGCAACTAGCAACGCTATAAGAGGGGCTAAGCAAAGCGGTAACATAGCCAAACAACGGTTTGCTAGGAAGGGTGTCAAAGGTTAGAGGTTCATGGCAATTTGGGAGGCTTGATGAGCAAAAGATAGGTAACGCAGCATAGCGATAGAACAAAGCAACTAGCATAGCAATGATAGTAGTGAGATCCAGGGTAGCGGTTATCTTGCCTGAAATCCCGCAAGGAAGAAGAACGAGTCATGAAGAAGATGAAGCCACGAAGACGAACCAAGCGTAGACGAACGAATCCTCACGATCGCAACGAAACGGCAACTATCGAGAAGAAGCACACAACATAGTAAACACACCACACATGAACAAGACATGATGCACAACAAGCATGATGCATGACAAAGCTACATGAAGCTACTCATGGCAAGAGATGATGCACACAAGAACAACACATCAAGGCAAGTTTAAATGAGGCCGGAAACAACATATAAAAATTCCGGTAAGTCCTCATATGCATATTTCGAAATTGGTCCAGAACTGAATAAACATTAGGTTGAAGTTGTTAAACATCAAGTTAAGATGCACCAAGATGATCTACATGAAATTCTAGTCAAGTTACATATAAAGTTCATTAGATTTGGAGCTACGGCCTAGAAGATATGAGCAAAACAAGTTAACCATGGCATTGATGCAAAATGCATACAAACATCAAGCAAACACCTCAAAACAAGGATGCAACATGATAATATTAAGCTACATGCAAAAACAAGCAAGTTTCATATAGAGCACACTCAAAACGGAGCAACGGTCCAACACATACACACTATACAAGTCATAGCAACAATCTGTCCATAACAGCAACTAGGCATATTACAAGCATCAAAACAATATGCTACATCACCCCAACATAATACCAAAAGGCATGGACATGAAGTACAGGTAAAGCATAACAAAACATGAACACTGAGCTATCTCCAGAAATCACTAGATCATGCTCAAAATGACATGGTAAGATTGCAAACATTAACAGTTTCATACTTGGCAGAAAATAACATCAGGTTGCAATGTTTAGAGCTATCAAACAACATGTTACAGGAACTTATCATGGCAAACAAAGGCATGGCATGAATCTACTAATTGCATAGATCAAAAGTCCCTTACTGACCATGAGCCAAAAAGGCACAGAAAATATGATGGCACCCATGTAAACATGGCAAGTTATATTACAGATTCATACATGGCAGAAACAACAATAAGTAGGCATGTTGGTGAGCTTGAACCACTCACCACAGAGCAATACATGGCATGGAAAGGCAACCAACAATAATAAGGCGTGTTTGTGAAGCTATACATGGCAAGAGCAAGGTCATAGTGTGCATGGAACACTAGCAAAACACATGGGAACAAGTGAACTTAATGTTAACAGGCTGACATCAACATTATCAAGCAACTTTGGAGCAAGATTACAACATGATACAGCAGGTTATAATTGCAACCAAGGGCATGAATGGATAGAGCATGACATGTAGATCAAAACATGTTTATAGAACATCTCCAGATTATGCATAGAATGATTAGTAGCAACATGTTAACATAGCAACAAAATATAACAGAATCTGTCTAGCAAAACAGCAACAGCAAGTACTCTCCTTAGCAAGCTTGATACACTCAGCACACAACTCACAAAAATACATGGTTGGCACCCCTGGAAATATGGCATAGCATAGATCAAAACACATGTAGAGCTCATACTCATAGGATGCACACATCAATCATGGCAAAAATGACAAATGAGCAAGTTATAACAGTTTCAGCAGATTAACATCAACATGCACTCTTCCAACAGCATTTCGGGCATCAAGATGAGCTCGAATGAAAAAGACGCAATGGAATGAAATGAAGTACTCGTCGAGACGAACAATTTGACATATTATACGCACGAAACGGAGCTACGGATGCAGAGATACAGCATGATGAACATGGCATGATTTTGCAAAAATCTGGGACTTAGGCGTTTTGACCCTCTCGAAAAGTGGACGCGGTCATTCGGGACGGAGAGATCCAGGCGGGACGGGGCACCGTTTGGTTCGACTCCCGGTGGATCTGGTCCCGATCCAGATCCGCCGGAGTTCTAGCCGGAGATGGCGGCGGGCGTGAGCGGAGCCCAGCCCTGAGCCCCGATGGGCTCCATGGGCACCCTTGTGGTGAGGCGCGGGTGCCACGTGGCGGGCGCCGGTTGGTTCGGGAGGAGGCGGACATGTCCATCGGCGGCGGGGGAAATGTCAGGCGGCGCGAGAGGAAGAAGGCTAGGGTTTGCACCGCGAAAATTCGGGGAGGGTCACATATTTATAGGTAGAGGGAGCTAGGAGAGTCCAAATAAGGAGCGGTTTTCGGCCACGCGATCGTGATCGAATGATCGAGAGCATGGAGGGGAGTTTGCTGGGCTTTGGGCCACTTTGGAAGGGGTGTTGGGCTGCAACTCAAAGAGGGCTTCTACGGTTACCCGGTTAACCGTTGGAGTATCAAACGACCTCCGAATGGCACGAAACTTGACAGGCGGTCTACCGGTGCTATACCAAGGCCGCTTGACAAACCTCGGGCCATTCCGAGAAAGTTTAACACCCACTCACAACAGGAGACAAAAGGGAAACGCCGGGGGACATAGGAGTGCTGGATTGCAAAACGGACAACGGGGAAAAGGCTCGGATGCATGAGACGGACATGTATGCAAAATGAAATGCACATGATGACATGATACGAAATGCATATGATGACATGGCAAAGTGCAACATGCAAGCAAATGACATGGCAACAACGACGAATAACTAGCAGACACCTGGCGCATCGAATCCGGGGCGTTACAACACTCCTCCACTAACAAGAGATCTCGTCCCGAGATCTTAGGACCGAGACGGAAGGGAAAAGGGATGAGGTGAAACAAGAAATCAAGAGAAGAAGCAAAGAATCGGGAGCACTCGAGAAGCAGAGAGGAAGGACGAGAACGACGGGAATCGAAAGCTCACGGAATCAGATAGACTATGAAACCGGCTCGTTCTAACCGAAGTGGTTAGTATGAGAAAAGAAACGAATAAGACTGAAAGGATTTAGGTAGCACTTCGGCTGAAAATGAGAGGATTAGAACGAACTTGAGAGGATGGAATGATACTTGATGAAGACATGACACAAGACCTCCGGAAAGAATTGAAAGAGTTGAATGAAAAGAACGGAGAAGAAAGTGACAACTTGTGCCACGAATGAAATAGAAAGCAACCTCGGAAGAAAGGATTGAACGGAGTTGTTAAGAAAATCAACAACGAAAGAATAAGCTTGTTGTGGACTTATAGATAACATCTAAAAATTATGAGGTGATCTCCGACCACAAGCGGAAAAGATTGAATGACTGAGAAGAACGAAGAAATGCAAAACTCCACTTCAAAAGGATATGGAGAATTAATTGCACTTCGAGATGCAAGAATAAAAGATACTAGATCTCCTTGAACAAGAATCTTGAAGAACTCTTGAAGAATGAATTATCTCATGAAGAACCACCATGAAGAACTCCGGTGACAAAAGGATGGTGAGATAGAATGAAGGATGAAAGAACAAGATTAAAGCCTTGCGATGATTTAGATGGAGGTTCCGACAAGATGGCCGAGGAAATTTGAACTCCGAAAAAGAAAAGATGAAACACTTGGAACTAGAATTTATTCAACAAGAACAAACTATGATGGAAGGGATTAAACACTTGGATGAAATAAGAATAAGATTTATTGCATGCTTATCCTTCATCAAATTAAATTGATGACAAGCAATGGATTTTGCATACTACTTATTCTTCTTGAAAAGGATTGCGAAGTGACATATCGCTGACTTGAGAAGGTCTTCATGAACCACTGGTAGGATTGAAAGAACGAATGGATTAAAATGATAATGAAGGAAAAAGAATCTTAAAGAACCACCGTAAAAATTCAAAGTGACTGATGAAAGAGAATGAATCACCGGGAAGAATTAGAAGACAAATATGCTTGAGGGGATTTAGATGCAAAAGAACGAAGAGGTTGAGCCGATGATGAAAAGAATTTGAAAGCGATCTTGGAGAAGGCATGTGACTGATGAAATTCATTCTTACGTCACGATTGACAAGAATTTGAGAATAACTCCGGGGGAATTAAAAGAGTCAGGTAAGTTCCTGGGAAAAGACCTGTGGGTTAGGGCCCACTAAAGAGAAAACACCGTTGGAAAATGAATGCGGAATAGATGATGCACCGGAACAATTGAAATATTTGAATGAGGTGACAACCTCGAATTAATTCACACACAGACGAATCTCCTGAGATGTCATGAGCACTCCGGAAGGATAAACTGCCGAGAGGCGAACGAGCAAGGAAAACACTTGATCCAAGGAACAGAGTGTGATCAACCTGAAAAAACTTCAATTGAGTGCACCGGAAAAAGAAAGGGATGAAGAATGACGAACGAGACGAGAAATCACCGGTTGAAATAATTGAGGAAGGACTGAAGAGGCTCCGAGCGAATGAAATAGATGGTCGAAAGAGACTCAGACTCCGGGAAGGAGAGGGTGGGAGGGCGGGAAAACAAAATCAACTTAAAAGGGGGAACCGACGAATGTCTTGAAGAGAAAAAAAAACACCGGTTGAAAACATTGAGGAAAGAAGCAAAGACTTCGCACGAGTAGGAAGGATACTCAATTACGGACACCGGTTCCGAGAGGAAGAAGGGTGGGCGGGTGGGAAAAGAAAACAACTGAGGATTGAACTCGGCAAAAAACAAAGAGGTTCGAGTCGACTTGACGAGAGATGCACCGGACAAAAGAGGATGGACAACGAACGAAAACTAACCACGTGATCCTAAAGAAAAATTTGAAGGGGAAGAGGAGTAATTCAAAACACCTACATCAAGATTCCTCACCAGAGCGACGAAGGGGCTGAGGAGTAAAAAGAATTCCTACTCTCCGATATAACTAGACTCCGAAAATAGTTTTCTTCTGGACTCAACAACGGCCAAACTACACGATCAATCAAGGGGGCTCCTAAGGTCGGTCGAGGCTCTGATACCAACTTGTCACGCCCAATATGCGACCCTATCCAAAAGGAACTCGAAGGTCCCACTAAGGATAGACCCGCATATTGAAACGCTTTTGCAAGGTGGATATCATTACATCAACATTACATAATAGATAGGGATACATACATAAGGCATACAATGCCACACGAATACAACAATACATCATACAAGAGATCAACATCCGACTACAGATAATACATAAACAGAAACTCAAAGAATATCCACCCTGCTAGCCCAGGCTGCCGACCTGGAACCTATCCCCTGATCGAAGAAGAAACAGAAGAAGAACTCCAAGGCAAGCAAACATCTCTCTCACGTCAAGATCATCGCATAACCCTGTACCTGCAACTGTTGTTGTAGTAATCTGTGAGCCATGAGGACTCAGCAATCCCATTACCATGGGTATCAAGACTACCAAAGCTTAATGGGAAAAGGAAGGGGTAAAGTGGTGAGGTTGCAGCAGCGACTAAGCATGATATGGTGGCTAACATACGCAAATAAGAGCGAGAAGAGAACAAGCGGAACGGTCGTCAACTAGCAATGATCAAGAGGTGATCCTGAGCACCTACTTACGTCAAACATAACCAAGAAACCGTGTTCACTTCCCGGACTTCGCCGAGAAGAGACCATCACGGCTACACACTCGGTTGATGCGTTTTAATTCGGATCTGGTGTCAAGTTATCTACAATCGGACATTAACAAATTCCCATCTGCCACATAACCGCGGGCACGGCTCTCGAAAGTTTATACCCTGCAGGAGTGTCCCAACTTAGCCCATGACAAGCTCTCGCGATCAACGAAGGAATAGACCTTCTCCCGGGAAGACCCGATCAGCCTCGGAATCCCGGTTTACAAGACATTTCGACAATGGTAAAACAAGACCAGCAAAGCCTCCCGGCGTGCCGACATCCTGATAGTAGCTGTGCGTATCTCGTCTCAGGCCACGACCGGATGAGCACTACGTACAACTAGAACCAGACCTCAAGTTTCCCCAAGGTGGCGCTGCAAGTGGCTCTAGTTTGGACCAACACTTAGACCAGCATTGGCCCGGGGGGGCTAAAATAAAGATGACCCTTGGGTTAATTACTCCCAAGGGAAAGGTAGGTGGTGGTGAGGCAAATGGTAAAACCAAGGTTGGGCCTTGCTGGACAAGTTTAATTCAAAGCGAACTGTCAGGGGGGGTCCCATAAATCACCCGACCGCGTTAGGAACGCAAAATCCGGGAACATAACACCGGTATGACGGAAACTAGGGCGGCAAGAGTGGAACCAAACACCAGGCATAAGGCTGAGCCTTCCACCCTTTACCAAATTTATAGATGCATTAATAATATAAGAGATATTGTGATATTCCAACAAAACCCTATCCACCATGGAGAAATCTTCAACTTCACCTGCAACTAGCAACGCTATAAGAGGGGCTGAGCAAAGCGGTAACATAGCCAAACAACGGTTTGCTAGGAAGGGTGTCAAAGGTTAGAGGTTCATGGCAATTTGGGAGGCTTGATGAGCAAAAGATAGGTAACGCAGCATAGCGATAGAACGAAGCAACTAGCATAGCAATGATAGTAGTGAGATCGAGGTAGCGGTCATCTTGCACGAAATCCCGCAAGGAAGAAGAACGAGTCCATGAAGAAGATGAAGCCACGAAGACGAACCAAGCGTAGACGAACGAATCCTCACGATCGCAACGAAACGGCAACTATCGAGAAGAAGCACACAACATAGTAAACACACCACACATGAACAAGACATGATGCACAACAAGCATGATGCATGACAAAGCTACATGAATCTACTCATGGCAAGAGATGATGCACACAAGAACAACACATCAAGGCAAGTTTAAATGAGGCCGGAAACAACATATAACAATTCCGGTAAGTCCTCATATGCATATTTCGAAATTGGTCCAGAACTGAATAAACATTAGGTTGAAGTTGTTAAACAGCAAGTTAAGATGCACCAAGATGATCTACATGAAATTCTAGTCAAGTTACATATAAAGTTCATTAGATTTGGAGCTACGGCCTAGAAGATATGAGCAAAACAAGTTAACCATGGCATTGATGCAAAATGCATACAAACATCAAGCAAACACCTCAAAACAAGGATGCAACATGATAATATGAAGCTACATGCAAAAACAAGCAAGTTTCATATAGAGCACACTCAAAACGGAGCAACGGTCCAACACATACACACTATACAAGTCATAGCAACAATCTGTCCATAACAGCAACTAGGCATATTACAAGCATCAAAACAATATGCTACATCACCCCAACATAATAACAAAAGGCATGGGCATGAAGTACAGGTAAAGCATAACAAAACATGAACATTGAGCTATCTCCAGAAATCACTAGATCATGCTCAAAATGACATGGTAAGATTGCAAACATTAACAGTTTCAGACTTGGCAGAAAATAACATCAGGTTGCAATGTTTAGAGCTATCAAACAACATGTTACAGGAACTTATCATGGCAAACAAAGGCATGGAATGAATCTACTAATTTCATAGATCAAAAGTCCCTTACTGACCATGAGCCAAAAAGGCACAGAAAATATGATGGCACCCATGTAAACATGGCAAGGTATATTATAGATTCATACATGGCAGAAACAACAATAAGTAGGCATGTTGGTGAGCTTGAACCACTCACCGCAGAGTAATACATGGCATGGAAAGGCAACCAACAGTAAGAAGGCATGTTTGTGAAGCTATACATGGCAAGAGCAAGGTCATAGGGAGCATGGAACACTAGCAAAACACATGGGAACAAGTGAACTTAATGTTAATAGGCTGACAGCAACATTATCAAGCAACTTTGGAGAAAGATTACAACATGATACAGCAGGTTATAATTGCAACCAAGGGCATGAATGGATAGAGCATGACATGTACATCAAAACATGTTTATAGAACATCTCCAGATTATGCATAGAATGATTAGTAGCAACATGTTAACATAGCAACAAAATATAACAGAATCTGTCTAGCAAAACAGCAACAGCATGTACTCTCCTTAGCAAGCTTGATACACTCAGCACACAACTCACAAAAATACATGGTTGGCACCCCTGGAAAGATGGCATAGCATAGATCAAAACACATGTAGAGCTCATACTCATAGGATGCACACATCAATCATGGCAAAAATGACAAATGGGCAAGTTATAACAATTTCAGCAGATTAACATCAACATGCACTCTTCCAACAGCATTTCGGGAATCAAGATGAGCTTACATGAAAAAGACGCAATGGAATTAAATGAAGTACTCGTCGAGACACAATTTGACATATTATACGCACGAAACAGAGCTACGGATGCAGAGATACAGCATGATGAACATGGCATGATTTTGCAAAAATCTGGGACTTGGGCGTTTTTACCCTCTCGAAAAGTGGACGCGGTCGTTCGGGACGGAGAGATCCAGGCGGGACGGGGCGCCGTTTGGTTCGACTCCCGGTGGATCTGGTCCCGATCCAGATCCGCCGGAGTTCTCGCCGGAGATGGCGGCGGCGGGCGTGGAGCGGGCCGCGGGCCCGATGGGCTCCATGAACCGCCATGGCGGTGAGCGCTGGTGCCACGTGGCGGGCTCCGGTTGGTTCGGGAGGCGGCGGACATGTCCGTCGGCGGCGGGGGAAATATCCGGCGGCGCGAGAGGAAGAAGGCTAGGGTTTGCATCGTGATCGAACGACCGAGAGCATGGAGGCGAGTTTGCTGGGCTTTGGGCCACTTTGGAAGGTGTGTTGGGCTGCAACTCAAAGAGGGCTTCTACGGTTACCCGGTTAACCGTTGGAGTATCAAACGACCTCCGAATGGCACGAAACTTGACAGGCGATCTACCGGTGCTATACCAAGGCCGCTTGACAAACCTCGGGCCATTCCGAGAATGTTTAACACCCACTCACAACAGGAGACAAAAGGGGAGCGCTGGGGGACATAGGAGTGCCGGATTGCAAAACGGACAACGGGGAAAAGGCTTGGATGCATGAGACGGACATGTATGCAAAATGAAATGCACATGATGACATGATATGAAATGCATATGATGACATGGCAAAGTGCAACATGCAAGCAAATGACATGACAACAACGACGAATAACTGGCAGACACCTGGCGCATCAAATCCGGGGCGTTACACCACTTTACTACTGAACTCATTTACCAAAATGAGTTTCATATACAACATGGTAAACATGTGATGTGTCTGCTTGTTTCTCTTTTAGAATGCGGACAAAATATTGGAGAACAGTACCGCGTTATCCAATGGTAAAGGAAGTAATGTAGATAAAGTTCAAGATAGTGAGACATCCCTGTTGGTCTCCAAGAAAGCTGATAAAAACTATCTTGACGACAGTGAGGGAACCCAAAAGTCCTGTCTTGATGTAGTGTTCGAGTTCTTCGCCACTCTCGCTGGCAAAAGCTCTTGAACTCATTTGCTGAATCGGTTCGTCTACTTGAGTCTCAACTTCAAGTTGAAAGACATCGATCGGATGTCTTTGCTGACAGAAGTCAAGGACTGAGGAAGTCCCTGAAATTCACATGCATATTTCTGGTGCAACAACAAGCTACCGGAGGATTTAAGCGCCAAACAAGAGAAAGTTAATAAGCTTGCTAAGCATCTTGCTAGCATTATGGGTACCAGGATATTGTTTCTTGAGATCTTCAAGTGGTTTCAGCCTGGATTTGTTTTGTTTGCGGCGTTTATTTGCGCTGGTCGCCAACTTTGACAACCAGTGTATTATGATATGCTGCTTTGTTCCCTATATTTGCACTGGTGGCGAACTTTGATGCCCAGTGGATGTAATATGTGTAACAGCCGTGATAGCCTAGCATAAGTTGCTTGCTTATTTATTTCCTTGTTGTCTTGTTTATTTGTTTGCTTGTAATCAGTGCAATTCTTTTTAAAACTAGGCCACAATAACCATGGGCTAATATTTACTGTAGTGACACTAGGCCTCCTACGGGCCGTAGAAATAGTGGGCCTTCTACGGGACATAGAAATAGTAGGCCTTCTATGGGCCGTAAAACAATGGGCCTTCTATGGGCCGTAGAAACAACGGGCCTTCTATGGGTCGTAGAAACAATGGGCCATCTACGGGCCGTAGAAACAATGGGCCTTCTACAGGCCGTATCATCAATGGGCCTTATACGGGCCGTATGACCATAACGGGCCATCGTTAATAGGCCGTATTTGATGACGCTATGAAAATGGCCCAACGTATTAACGGACCACAAACTGGCCGATGGAACCACGGGCTGAATTTGGCCCATAAGCAGAAAATGACAGTAACGGGCCATAAGTAAACGAATGCTGGAAATGAGCCCAAGAATAAATGGGCTCTGAGAAGGCCGAAAGATAACATTTGCTGGAAACGACCCAACTGAATAACGGGCCCTTAATGGGTATAAAGTGATATCTTTGTTCATTACGGGCCGCCACACACGGCCGTTAGTGGGTGTAAAGTGATACCTTTGTTCATTGCGGGCCGCCACCACGGGCCGTTAATAGGCCAAGAGTTACATAGGGCCTCATATGGGCCGAAGACGTCATGGGCCATACATGGGCCAAAAGTGAAAACAGGCTGGAATCATATTGGATGGCCCAGATGACGCTACTGGGCCTAATTCGGATAGGGCGTAACGGGCCTTGGGTTAGCGGGTTGTAAATGGGCTATATGCGAACAGGCCGTTAACAGTCTTTCCATGGGCCGGCCCGCCACCTTTTGACAAAGTCAAACGGGCCGGCCTTTTCACATGAATGGGCCTCTGTTGGGCCGTGCCACGTGTCGACGTATCATAGGCGTCTTCTGTCCAATGAGTGGATGACATCTGTCCCAACAGTGAGCCGACACGTGTTTCCTCCAGCCAATGACGATTTCACACGTGGAAAATCCCCATTGGTCGGGGCTGTTAACGGGTTATCGGATCCAAAACCCGACCCGATAGCTTAACGGCGTTCCGTTACGGTGGATGCCACGTGTCGGTCACCCTTGACGAAAGCAGTTCTGTGACGCACGATTTATCGACATGGAAGTGGACACTTCCGTGATGGTAATTTTGGTAATGCCATCGAACACTTCTACGACAGCACAGGTATAACTATCTTGATTCTGTCATAAATTTGTCATGGATGTACATGCATGACAAAAAACGCGACCTACTGTGACAAACACGTATCATCACAGAAGTGTATTTTTTTGTAGTGTATCATTGATCAAACTTATACACTATGCCAGCATTCAGACTTCATAAATTATTTCTTTTATCATTTACCTACTCGAGGACGAGCATGAATTAAGCTTGGGGATGCTGATACATCTCTGATGTATCTATAATTTATGAAGTATTCATGCCATGTTTATAAAAAAATTATATGGTTTTGGTATGATTTGATTAGAACTAACCCGGAATGACATTGTTTTCAGCAGAACTACCGCGGTGTCATTTTTTGTGCAGAAATAAAAGTTCTCGGAATGGGCTGAAAATTTACGGAGAATATTTTTGGTAAATATAAAAAATACTGGAGCAAAAAGATACCAGAGAGGAGTTTCGGAGTAACCACAAGGTTGGGGCGCCCCAGTATGCGCCCCTACCTTTTCATCGCCTTGTGGACCCCCTTGACTTGTCCCCGACGCCAACACCTCCTATAAATCCCAAAAACCTCAGAAATAAACCTAGATCAGGAGTTCCGTTGCCGTAAGCCTCTGTAGCCACGAAAAACCAATCTAGGCCCTCTCTGGCACCCTACCCGAGGGGGGCCATCATCACCGGAGGCCATGGAGGAGGATCCCAGAGGGGGCCATCATCGCCATGGAGGCCAAGGACCAGAGGGAGAACCTCCCCCATCTAGGGGGAGGCCATGGAGGAGGAAGCACAAGGGGGAGACTCTCTCGCCCTCTCTTTCGATGGCGCCGGAGTGCCACCAGGGGAACCATCACCGTGGTGATCGTCTTCATCAACATCACCATCTTCATCACCAACCTCATCTCTTTTACGCGGTCCACTCTCCCGTACCCCGCTGTAATCCCCTAGTTGAACATGGTGCTTTATGCCACATATTATGATCCAATGATGTGTTGCCATCCTATGATGTTTTGAGTAGATTTCCTTTGTCTTTTGGGTTGATTGATGATCTAGATTGGTTTGAGTGTATCTTTTATTTTGGTGTTGTCCTATGGTGCCTTCCATACGTACCATGCACACGTGAAGGATTCCCGTTGTAGAGTGTTGCCATACGTTCATGATTCACTTATAGTGGGTTCCTAGAGTGACAGAAGCTTAAACCCGAGTAAGGGGGTTGTTGTGTATGGGATAAAGCGGCCTTGATACTTTAATGCTATGGTTGCGTTTTACCTTAATGATCTTTAGTAGTTGCCTATGCTTGCTAGAATTCCAATCATAAGTGCATATGATCCAAGAAGAGAAAGTATGTTAGCTTATGCATGTCCCTCATATGAAATTGCAATAATGATTACCGATCTTGTTAACAATTGCCTAGGACAACTCCGCACACTGATCCATCATTATTCCACACTCGCAATTTATAATATAGTCTAACTTTATGTTAAGAACACCTACTTTTATATTTTAGTTCTCCGATATCATGCAAAGTTATCCTCTTCATACCCACAACATAGTTCTATTTCTCGTTTCTAGATGAAAGGAAACATTCGGTGTACAAAGAGTCGTATCAGTGGCAGATATGACTTGAGAGAATATTGATCTTACCTTTAACTCCTTGTGGGTTCGACACTCCATACTTATCACTTACACCTTTGGAAATTGCTATGATGATTCCTTGCACTTGGGGATTATCACAACAAAAGTTCAAACCATCACCATCACCACCACCACAAACTACTAGCAGTTTCATAATATGACTCGGTACTAAACTCATGATCTAGAGAGCGCGAGAATGGTCCCTGACGCATTTGTGCTTGGTGCAGCGCACCATGCACATGATCAAGATGTCGTGGTTGTAGATCTGCACCTTCAGACCAAGGCCGGAGATCCACGGGACGAGGAGGTCGTCGGGGATGATCCTGTGGTAGAAGTACTGCCAGCCCCGGCCAAGCATCATCTGCCCCCAAGAAGTTCTGGACCTGAACCCATAAATCGCACCACTTGTTTGCCGATAGCCTGATGCTACTTCTTAAGCTTGCGTTGATTTTTCCCTTGAAGAGGAAAGGGTGATGCAGCAAAGTAGAGATAAGTATTTCCCTCAGTTAAGAACCAAGGCATCAATCCGGTAGGAGGCACAAGCAAGTCCCCAATATATGCACCTGCACAAACTAATGAACACTTGCACTCAACGCGAAAAAGGGGTTGTCAATCCCTTCACGGTCACTTGCAAGAGTGAATATAATAGAGATAGGTATAAAATATAAGTAAAAGGCAAAACAAAGTAAATATAAATAAATTGCAGCAAGGTATTTTTGGGTTTTTGATTTGGTAGTTCTGAATATATATATATATATGATGGAAAATAGATCTAGGGGCCATAGGTTTCACTAGAGTCTTCTCTCTTGAAAAAAGTATACGGTGGGTAAACAAATTATTGTTGAGCAATTGATAGAAAAGCGCAAAGTTATGACGATATCTAAGGCAATGATCATGAATATAGGCATCACGTCCGTAACAAGTAGACCGACTCCTGCCTGCATCTACTACTATTACTCCACACATCGATCGACTCATGCCTGCATCTAGAGTATTAAGTTCATAAGAACAGAGTAACGCCTTAAGCAAGATGACATGATGTAGAGGATAAACTCAAGCAATATGATATAAACCCCATCTTTTTATCCTTAATGGAAACAATACAATACGTGCCTCGCTACCCTACTGTCACTGGATGAGGACACTACAAGATGATCCCATCACAAAGCACCTCTCCCATTGCAAGAAAAACCAATCTAGTACGCCAAACCAAATCGATATATCGGAGAGAAATACAAATCTATCTTAATCATGCATAAAAGAGTTCAGAGAACACTCAAATAATATTCATAGATAATCTGATCATAAATCCACAATTCATCGGATCTCAACAAACGCACTGCAAAAGAAGATTATGTTGAATAAATCTCCAAGAACATCGAGGAGAACATTGTATTGAAGATCAACGAGAGAAGAAGCCATCTAGCTACTAGATATGAACCCTTAGGTCCGTGGGGAACTACTCCTGCATCATCAGAAGGGCAGCAAGGTTGGTGTAGAGGCCAACCGTGATTGAATCCTCTTCCGGTGGAGTGCCGGAAAAGGCCCCAAGATGGTATCTCACAAGAACAGAAGCTTGCGGCGGCGAAAAATATTTTTGATGTGCCCTCTGATATAAGGGGAATATTTGGGAATTTATAGTGCTGAAGTTAGGCTTAGGAGAGCCACGAGGGGCCCACAAGCCTAGGGGCGCGCCCCTAGGGCTTGTGGCCTCCTCGTGGGTCTTCTAGCCTCCTCCTGAAGCTTCATAGGTGTCTTTTGGTCCAAGAAAAATCATCGTAAAGTTTTATTCCGTTTGGACTCCATTTGGTATTGATTTTCTGTAGAAGTCAAAAACAAGGAAAAACAACAACTGGCACTGGGCACTAGGTTAATAGGTTAGTCCCAAAAATAATATAAAAATAGCATATTAATGCATATAAAACATCCGAAACAGATAATATAATAGCATGGAACGATAAGAAATTATAGATACATTGGAGACATATCAAGCATCCCCAAGCTTCATTCCTGCTTATCCTCGAGTAGGTAAATGATAAAAACAGAATTTTTGATGTGGAATGCTACCTAACATATTTATCAATGCAATTCTTCTTATTGTGGCATGAATCTTCAGATCCATAAGATTCAAAACAAAAGTTTAATATTGACATAAAAATAATAATACTTCAAGCATACTAATGAAACAATCATGTCTTCTCAAAACATCATGGCTGAACAAAGTTATCCTTACATAATCATAAGGTCTTGTCATGATCTATCTTCATCACATAAGGTATTTATCGTGCATAACCCCGATGACAAGCCAAGCAATTGTTTCATACTTCTAATGTTCTCAAGCTTTTTCAACTTTCACACAATACATGAGCGTGAGCCATGGATATAGCACTATAGGTTGAATAGAATATGGTGGAGGTTGTGAGGAGAAGACAAAAAGGGAGAAAGTCTCACATCAACTAGGCAAATTAATGGGCCATGGAGATGCCCATCAATCGATATCGATGCAAGTGAGTAGGGACTTCCATGCAATGGATGCACTAGAGCTATAAGTGTATGAAAGCTCAAAAGAGAACTATGTAGGTGTGCATCCAACTTGCTTGCTCACGAGGACCTAGGGCATTTTGAGGAAGCCCATCATTGGAATATGCAAGCCAAGTTCTATAACAAAAAAATCCCACTAGTATATGAAAGTGATAAAATAGGAGACTCTCTATCATGAAGAACATGGTGCTATTTTTGAAGCCCAAGTGTGGAAAAGGATAGTAACATTGTCCCTGCTATCTTTTTCTCTCATTTTTTACTTTTTTTACTTTTTTTCTTTTGGGTCTTTGGCCCCTTTTATTATTATTATTATTGGGCTCTTTGGTCTCTTTTTTTATTTAAAGTCCGGAGCCTCATCTCGACTTCTGGGAGAATCATAGCCTCCATCATCCTTTCCTCACATGGGACAATGCTCTAATAATGATAATCATCACACTTTTATTTATTTACAACTCAAGAATTACAACTCAATACTAGAACAAAGATATGACTCTATATGAATGCCTTCGGCGGTGTATCGGGATGTGCAATGATCTAGCGTGACATGTATAAAAATATGAACGGTGGACAAGCCACAAATACTATGCCAACTACATGATCATGCAAAGCAATATGACAATGATGATGCTGTCATAATAAATGGAACGGTGGAAGTTGCATGGCAATATATTTCAAAATGACTATGGAAATGCCATAATAGGTAGGTACGGTGGCTATTTTGAGGAAGGGTATATGGTGGGTTTAATGCACCGGCAAAATTTGCGCGGTACTAGAGAGACTAGCAATGGTGGAAGGGTGAGAGTGTGTATGATCCATGGACTCAACATTAGTCATAAAGAACTCACATACTTATTGCAAAGATTTATTAGCCATCAAAGCAAAGTACTAATACGCATGCTCCTAGGGGGATAGATTGGTAGGAAAAGACCATCGCTCGTCCCCGACCGCCACTCATAAGGAAGATAACCAAAAATAAATCATGCTCTAACTTCATCGCATAACGATAGACCATACGTGCATGCTTCGGGAATCACAAACTTTAACACAAGTATTTCTACTAATCCACAATTACTCTCTAGCATGACTGTAATATCACCATCTTTATATCTCAAAACAAATGAAAGGAATCAAACTTCTCATATATTCAATGCTCTTTTTATGAAAGTTTTTATTATATCCCTCTTGGATGCCTATCATATTAGGACCAAATTCATAACCTAAGCAAATTACCATACTATTTTAAGACTCTCAAAATAATATAAGTGAAGCATGAGAGTTCATCAATTTCTACAAAATAAAAACACCGCCGTGCTCTAAAAAGATATAAGTAAAGCACTAGAGCAATTACCTAGCTCAAAAGATATAAGTGAGGCACATAGAGTATTCTAATAAATTTTCGATTAATGTGTGTCCCTCTCAAAAGGTGTGTACAACAAGGATGGTTGTGAAAAACTAAAAATCAAAGACTCATATAATACAAGACGCTCCAAGCAAAACACATATCATGTGGTGAATAAAAATATGGCCTCAAGTAAACTTACCGTTGGATTGAGGACGAAAAAGGGGATGCCATCCGGGGGATACCCAAGCTTAGATTCTTGGTTGTCCTTGAATATTACCTTGGGGTGCCTTGGGCATCCCCAAGCTTAGGCTCTTGCCACTCCTTATTCCATAGTCCATCAAATCTTTACCCAAAACTTGAAAACTTCACAACACAAAACTCAACAGAAAACTCGTAAGCTCCGTTAGCAGAATAAAGCAAATCACCACTTTAGGTACTGTTGTGAACTTATTGTAAATTTATATTGGTGTTATACCTACTATATTCCAACATCTCCATGGTTCATACCGCCCGATACTACCCATAGATTCATCAAAATAAGCAAACAACACAAATAAAACCGAATCTGTCAAAAACAGAACAATCTGTAGTAATATAGAAACTTCGTATACTTCTGTAACTCCAAACATTCTGAAAAATTAAGAAAATCTAGGCAATTTTTATATCAATCTTGTTTAAAAAATTCAAGAATTTAACACTTTCAACAGCTTAGATCAATTCTGTTACTGGGCGCAAAAGTTTCTGTTTTCCAGCAAAATCAAGTCAACTATCACCATGGACCATCCCAAAGGTCTTAATTGGCACAAACACTAATTTAAACACAAATACCCAATTATTACAGAATTAATATTGTGTATACATATAAAAACAGAAAAGAAAATATTGGGCTGTCTCCCAACAAGCGCTTTTCTTGAAAGCCTTTTAGCTAGGCGTTGATAACTTTAATGATACTCACATGAAAGACAAAAAATTGAAGCACAAAGAGAGCACCATATAGCATGTGATAAACAAGTTTAAGTCTAAGATAGTTCCTATGCATAGGCATTTTATAGGGAAAAGATTTATCAAGACAAGCACAAACTAGCATATGCAAGCAAGAAGGAAGAAACAATAGCAATCTCAACATAACGAGAGGTAATTTAGTAACATGAAAATTTCTACAATCATATTTTCCTCTCTCATAATAATTACATGTAGGATCATAATCAAATTCAACAATATAGCTATCACATGACATATTTTCCACATGATCCACATGCATGCAAAGTTGACACTCTTCCCAAATAGTGGGATTATCATCAACAAAAGTCATGACATCTTCAAACCCACTTTTAATGTTATCGCAAACATATTCATCATGATGCTTGAATAAATTTTCAAGATCTTAAGAAGCATTATCATCCCAATCATGATCATTGCAATAAGTAGTGGACATAGCAAAACTAGAATCCCCAAGCTTGGGGTTTTGCATATTATTAGCACAATTGACACTAATAGATTTCGAATAACATCATTGCAATCATGCTTTTCTTTCAAGGAGCTATCGTGAATCACTTCATAAATTTCTTCTTTTAACACTTCATCACAATCTTCAGATTCACGAATTTCAAGCAAAACTTCATAAAGATAATCTAGTGCACTCAACTCACTAGCAGTTGGTTCACCATAGTTGGATCCTTTAAAAATATTAGCAAGTGGATGGGGATCCGTAAACTTTTTGCTTTCTGATTTGGAATGAACACACAATTATGGCAAGCAAACAAGCAAAAAAACCAAGTAAGACATTGAGGCAAACGAGAAGGCAAATATTTTTGTATTTTTCTTAAAACGTTTTAGAAGTGGGGGAGAGGAAAACGAGAGGCTAATGGCAAATAATATAAGTGCAATAGATGAGAGTTATGATAGGTACTTGGTAGGCTTGATGTAGAACCTCCCTGGCAACAGCGCTAGAAAATTCTTCCTGCTACTTCTTGAGCTTGCGTTGATTTTTCCCTTGAAGAGGAAAGGGTGATGCAGCAAAGTAGAGATAAGTATTTCCCTCAGTTAAGAACCAAGATATCAATCCAATAGGAGGCACAAGCAAGTCCCTAATATATGCACCTGCACAAACTAACAAACACCTGCACTCAGCGCAAAAAGGGGCTATCAATCCCTTCACTTTCACTTGCAAGAGTGAGATCTAATAGAGATAGGTATAAAAGATAAGTAAAAGGCAAAACAAAGTAAATATAAATAAATTGCAGCAAGGTATTTTTGGGTTTTTGATTTTATAGATATAAAAATATATGATGGAAAATAGACCCATGGGGCATAGGTTTCACTAGAGTCTTCTCTCTTGAAGAAAGTATACGGTGGGTAAACAAATTGTTGTTGAGCAACTGATAGAAAAACCCAAAATTATGACGATATCTAAGGCAATGATCATGAATATAGGCATCACGTCCATGACAAGTAGACCAACTCCTGTCTACTTCTACTACTACTACTCCACACATCGATCGACTCCTGCCTGCATCTAGAGTATTAAGTTCATAAGAACAGAGTAACGCCTTAAGCAAGATGACATGATGCAGAGGGATAAACTCAAGCAATATGATATAAACCCCATCTTTTTATCATTAATGGCAACAATACAATACATGCCTCGCTACCTGTCGTGGTGGGCGCATGGCAGATGCCAAGGGATGGCTAAAGAGAGGAGGAGGCTCGAGGGCGTTGGTGGACTCCAAAGGTGAGGTTGGCATGAGCGGGCGCCGGACGCCGCACATACCCAGGTTCGGGGCTCTCCGGAGAGATAATACCCCTAGTCCTGCCGAGTGTAGTTGATCCAATAGTACAATGTTGCTCCTGGAGCTGTATGGAGGGGGAAGGAAGCTGGCCAAGGCTTGGGCTGCTCCTTCTCTCCGGTGTCCCATTTTGGTGGCTAGTCCTATGCTTACTTGCTCTTTTCTTGTATATGTTCCTGCTTGCCCGTATGATCGTGGGCTCCTGGGGGGTTTTATAGACCAACCCCCGGGGGTGCAATGGTAATGTTACAAGTCGATGGGTCCGTACTGTCGGTGTCCGGGGACCTGGGCTGGCTCCCGCTGAGAGCTTGTGGTTCGCCGGGTTCCCCTAGGTGTGGACCCTACATACCTAGGGGGGCTGTGCGCTGTCTTGTCGATCGTCAGGGCATGGCCGGGTCGAGTCGCGTACAGTGCTCTCCGTTAGGTTGCCGCTTCTTTGTCGCCGGTGAGGGCGGGGCACCTGTAGCCACACCGCCCCGGTCGTGGTAGGTGAGGGGCTCTGTTGCCACGTTCCCGCTAACCAGAGGCATGGGCGGGGCACTGTTGCCTCGGTCATCGTTGATTGAAGACTCATCCCCATCGTACGGCCTAGATGAGATGGGAGCTGACCCGTGGCTGGATTGCGTAGCACGCCACAGCTGGCGCTAGCTTGTCGAGGAAGTTTTGGTCGTGCCGGGTTCGGCTGTCTTGCGCTAGTTGTTGGGGCCGAGTCGACGTGTCTTGCCGGGTCAGCGAGTCTGGCTGGCTTGCAGGGCTTGGCCGGGTAGAGCGACCCGGCCAAGCGCGTGCCGGTGTTGAGGGGCGGTGCTAGCCCCATTGTTTTTTGAAGAGGATCCGGGTTCCGTTGCCTGCCCGGGGTCCATCCCCCCGACAATAGTCCCCGAAGCGGTGAAGGTCCTCCGTCTTCGGATGAGTGGGCCTTCGCAGTTTCCTCCTTAAGGAAGGCGGATTCTGCGAGCGCCGAGTCCGGCAACACCCACTGTGTGCTGGTTTTCTCGGAAACCGGATCGCGGCATCCCGGTCGTGGCGGGAACCGAGGAGTCCGTCGAATCTTGGGGCAATCCCTCGGGCTTTGCGCGGGCGCCACGTGGCGCCCGAAAGTCAGAGGGGTCTGACAGGCCACGCGCATGACGGGACTGGCGACGGGCTGGGGCCCACCACCGCGCGCCCTCGGCCCATGCGCGCAGATTTATTGCGGCGTCCAGGGGCCGGTTGCTATTCCCCGGGCAGTTACTGTGCGTGTACGTGTGCACTTTTTGTGGGGTAGTGGAACGGGCGCGTGCAGACGATCCCACTTTCCCACTTCCCCACGTTAAAACCGAGGGTTATAAATCAGGGACAGGGGGCGGCAGACATTATTCTCGATCGTGCCCTCCTGTCCCTTTACTCTCGCTCCGCTCTTTGCAACTGACGTACTGCGGCGCCCACTGCTCCGAGCAGAACTCCTTCGCCATCTGTCGGTGTCAAAACCGGCGGATCTCGGGTAGGGGGTCCCGAACTGTGCGTCTAGGCGGATGGTAACAAGAGACGAGGGACACAATGTTTTTACCTAGGTTCGGGCCCTCTCGATGGAGGTAAAACCCTACGTCCTGCTTGATTAATATTGATGATATGGGTAGTACAAGAATAGATCTACCACGAGATCAAGGAGGCTAAACCCTAGAAGCTAGCCTATGGTATGAATGTTGAGATGTATGTTCGTCCTACGGACTAAGGCCCTCCGGTTTATATAGACACCGGAGAGGCTAGGGTTACACAGAGTTGGTTACAATGGTAGGAGATCTACATATTCGTATTGCCAAGCTTGCCTTCCACGCCAAGGAAAGTACCTTCCGGACACGAGCCGGAGTCTTCAATCTTGTATCTTCGTAGTCTTGGAGTCCAGCGGATATAGATAGTCCGGCTGTCCGAACACCCCCTAGTCCAGGACTCCCTCAGTAGCCCCTGAACCAGTCTTCAATAATGATAAGTCCGGCGTGCATAATGTTCGGCATTGCAAGGCGGGTTCCTCCCTTGAATAATTCGGAGAAGATAATGAACACCAGGATAGTGTCCGGCTCTGCAAAACAAATTCCACATTCCACCGTAGAGAGAATAAAATATACACTTAGCTCAATCTGCTGACGTATTATGCGGCGTGACGTCACACCGCAGCCAAGCCCTCGTTTGAATCGTTTTTTTATTATTCCACCTCAAAGACGCTTAGCGAAGCGGTTTCCTTGTCACGCCCCGTCGAGCGGAGATCGTTCCCCTTATTCCGGATCCTCATCAATACGTGTGTGGTAACCCAACCGCTCCTGCCGCCACGCCTCCTCTATCGAAGGGGAATCTCAAACGGTCACGGAGACGGCCCTTGGTATTTCTTCCCCTTTATAAGGGGACCAAGGCCTGTCCTTGTTCTTTAATCTCGCCTCGAATCTTTCCTCCGCTCCCAGTTCCAACACCTAGAGCTTCAGATTCGAGCGCTTTGGATCCTCAACCATGTCCGGCTCCGACCTCCAGGGCCGGTGGATGCCCTCCTCCGTCACGGAGGAGGACATATTGAAGTTGCGTGAGGCCAAGTGCCGGCCTCTGAGGTTTCAAGACAGGTTGCCTGCCCAAGGGCAGGCTGTGCCAGCCCTCGAGCCCAAGAATACGCCGTTTCGATCCCACCTCCGCCGGGTTTAGGCTTCCAGACGGATCCCTTCGTGAGAGGGCTCTGCTCTACTACGGGCTGGACTTTCACGACTTGGCTCGAGTCTATCCTCCATATCTCCGCATTCATCATCGTCTGCATGAAGCCTTCCTCCGCGTCATCCCCACTTCGCCTATGGTGAAGACCTTCAAGGTGGAACCGAAGATGATCGGGGCGTCAAGCGAGTCTTGGCGGCGACCATAAGCAAGAAGGTCGATGCCCCGTGGCTCGAGGGTTCCTTCCAAGAGGAACTTGGATTTCGGCAGCAGGAGTGGTTCTACCTCACCGCTCCAAGGGGCAGCAAGCAAAAGCCGCCGCCCTCCTTCCGCCCGGGAACTCCACGCCAACTGATGTCGTGGGTCAACCAAGGGCTCAATTGGGGGCCGTCCAAAGACGTGCCCTCACTGCAGGGCCGGATTCGAGACCTCCAAGCAAGGGAGATCGACCTGGTCAAGGTGATGCAGGTCATGCTAATCAGGCACCTCCTGCCCTGCAAACGCCGTCCTCTCCGTTTGTGGGAGTTCAATCCGGAGGGACCTCGGATTCTCCAACACTTCATGGGTGCGACACCCGTGGAGATGTACAAGTTGTTCTTCGGACCGCAGGTGGCGTGTCCGGATTCAGCCGAGGACGCAGGTCTAAGCCGCAATCACCCTGATACTCAAGTAAGTAGCTCAGAGTCCGAACATTCTGTTTATGTGCCTTTCTAGAGTTCACATCCCGACCCTTTGTTTTTTACAGGAATGGGTGGCGCGATCAAGGCTGATAAGGTGTCCGGCCCCCCTCCCAGAGACCGCACTAGAGCCCGTGGCTGGTCGAATGTTGGAGGTTGCGCCACGTAAGGGGTAGCGGGAAAATAGAGGAGCTAACGCTCCACCCAAAGGGCGTCAAGAGGAGGGAACCAAGAACCCTCCTTCGGAGGGAGAAGAGGACCGCCCAAGATCCGGAGGTCAAAGCCCCTAAGCGTGGGAAGAAATCCTCACTGGTCTGGCGTCCGAGGGAATCCGGACGCACAATCATCGCCGAAGGACCAGCCCTCCAACGAGCCGTGAGTATGAAAGAGGGAATTAATCAATAAGGAAATACCTTCATTTGTGCTTCTGTAGGTAACCGAAGTATTTATATCGCAGTTCGGATCTGCAGCCTTCTCAGATGAGTTCATCTTCGGGGGACCTTCTTCCGGAGATGATGGAGAGCGATACGCCTCCATCCGCGGCTCCGCCAGATGAGGCAGGCGAACCCGAAGTGTCGTCACGAAGAGCGTCCCCGAGTCCGGAGGGGCCAGAGAGTTCGGCACCCACCAGAGTCCAGCCGGGAGGACTGAAGAGTCTGTTTGAGAGGGCGTCCATTTCAGAAGATCACCGCGCGTTAATGCGTATGGTGATTGGAAGGATTTCGTCCGCTGAAAGCGGATTGCGTAATGCCGCCATGAGCTTGCTGGCGGGGTTCGAGGTATGTGAAAATAGCGCACCCCTTTGTCTTTTAGCAGTTTTGCATATAGAAAATGCGCCCTGTATAGATAGTAGCCCGTGAGACTCGGTAGGTTGTCGGAAACGACAGCGTGCCAAGGATCGAAATCTCAAAATCTCAAGTAATGAATACTGCCGTCCTGATACAGGTGGCGGATAGTCCGGGGGCCAGCCGGACTAATGAGTTTGCCGAATTAAGTCGGCAACTTGACGTGGCGGATGCTGACATCGCACTTCTCAACCGGCGACTTGACGAGTCGCAAGGTAAATAAATTCTCCGCAGTTGCTTTATTTAAGAGGGTCGAAGCCGTCCTCCGATAAATTGTATGCTGTTGTACAGATGGTGCTGCTGCTGTGGAGGGCCTTCGGGCCAAACTTGCTCAAGCTAAGGAGCAAGCCCGAAGGAGTGATGCGGCTGCCTCGAAGGCGGCCGAAGAGTTGAAAGCCGAAAAGGCTGTGCACTGCCTAAGCAGGGCGGAGGTGGCCGAGTTAGCCAAGGGATTAAAGGATGCTACCGACCGTAATGAGGCTCTTGAAAGGGAGTGCTTATCGGAGCGGGAAGACCTAAAGAAGGCCACCGCCGGCCAAGGATGCCCGCTCTGCAATGCGGGCTATGAAGGAGGAGCTGCGCCAGGCTGGAGAGATCGTGGCTGGCAAGCCTTTTTTGCTGCGTCGCCAGTTTATGGATACGAAGTATGCTCAATTTGAGCGGCTGTGGAGTCCGGAGGATCCGTATATGGACTTAGCTGCAAGCGCGGCTGATGCCATTAAGCACTTCCGGAGCCAGGGGGATCACGAGACGGAAGAGCTGTATTGGTCTCAATTCCACAGTCCGGATCGCTCCCTTCCATTGACGGACCGGTTGGCCGAATGGGCTGAGCTAAACAGATTGTCCGGACTTGCCATGTCTGACATCGTGGCCCATGTCTGGCCAGGGAGGTCCAAGGCGACGAGATACTTCGGCCTGCTGCAGCAATTCCTTGGAGCGGTGCCGCATATAAAGGATATGAAGCGGTCGGCCTGCATCAAGGGCGCGCGGATGGCTCTTGCCCGTGTGAAGGTGCATTATCCGGAGATGGATGCCAGCGCCGTTGCCACCTGGGTCCGGAAGGAAGCCGCTCCTCGCCGAGCACTACTGAGAAGTCATGCGAGGTGCTCAGAAATAGAGGCGCAGGCTCAAAGAATGTAACGCTCAAATGAACGCATTAGCTTGTAAATCAATGATTATGGTATGACCGCTTTTTATACTTGTGCGCCCAAGTAGTAAAACTTCTCTGGCGGCCGCCACGATACTTGTGTATAACCTGAAGATGCGCTTTGACTTCAGCCCTCGCACAAGGTGCTGGGGTGTTCGCAAAGTAGCGCTTTTCACATTTAATCCGGCGCCTCGGTCCTGTTATAAGGAGGTGGTAGCGAGCTTAACGAGGCAATCCGGACTATAATGCTTTATCTCTTTCACTTAGCCAATGGAGCTCGAGGGTGGGGCTACGATATAGCCTCTGGTGGCACCGCACATCTCCGGATTCGGGTGCGTATGTGCTGACCGAAACGGTCCTTCGTCAAGCGGGAATTCTAAACATTCCGATGGTCGATCGAGTGGTGACTGACTCTCGTTGTATCATGACATCGGCCGCTTTCATCGAGGTGCTCGCCAAATTAACTGGGCACAATCGCAGAGTTCTCCGGTGCCGCGTTAGCCGATGATACGGAACGTAAGGCAGCAAAACACAGGAGCCGGGCAAACCCAACATTTGACCAAAGACATGATTCGGAGCTGATGCATATAATGCCTAACTCGAGACGCCGAACACTCCCGAAGGTGTTCGGACTTTATAATAATGGGCAGAAAGATGTCCTAAGCCCCTAGTGTCCGGGTAAGGGCATGATCCTCTGACGCGGCCGATGCCAAGGCGTCAGGCTCCGCTTTGGCTATAGGAAGAAACAAAGGGAGAGTAACAACAAGAGACAGTAATAAAAAGGTCTACGCAGGGTCTTAATATGAAAAGAATCCTTGCAACGGGTCCCTACTGCACGTCTGTGCTTGTTTCTCCGTTGCGTCGTTATCCTGGACGGGTACGCACGTTGTTCATCTGTAGAAAGAGAGGAACGTTTAGTTTTAGAAACAGTTCGTGCGAAAAATATGCAAAAGAAGAAATATAAATAATTGAAGCAAGGTTTATATGAAACCACGGTAATTTGTGCGCGCAGCCCCCTGTGAAAGGGTATGCAGCTAGGGAGCCCCTAGCCTGCTGAGTCCGGATTCGTCTATCCGAGTCCGAGGTCCTTAAGTGACCTTCGCACTGAAATGGTGCCATGTGGACCGGGCATCTTGAGTGTAAGAGACGCGTAATGCGGTATGGCGTTGAAGCGGACAAAAGCCTTTCTTCCCAAGAGTGCTTGATATTCACTTTCAAATGGGACGATGTGAAATATTAATTTTTCACGTCGAAAATTGTTCGGCGGTCCGAACACGACTTCTAGTAGTATCGAGCCTGTGCACTTGGCGTAAGGGCCTGGATTCACTCCTTCGAAGGAAGTGCGGCTGTGTCGAATTTTGGTAGGGTCTATCCCCATCCTACGGATTGTGTTTGAATATAGCAGGTTTAAGTCACTGCCTCCGTCCATGAGGACGTTAGTGAATTGTAATCCGCCTATTATAGGATTCAATATCGGGAGTCCATCCGCGCTTGAACACTTCGAATAGTCCAGTGGTCGAAAGTGATTGGTTTTGATATCCAATCTCTACGGTTCTGCTGGTTGGACCGTGCGAAGCTCTTTTAGAAAGTGCCGCACTATTTTTCCGTGTTATCACATGAAGTGAGTTTACCGCTTTGACCCCATGTGGGAAAGTCTTTTGTTTTCCGGTGCCTCTTTGGGCGGGGTTTATCTTCTTCGCTTGACGCGTCGAGCCCCTTGTGTTCGGCATTTAATCGGCCGGACTGTTTGAAAACCCAACAATCCCTGTGGGTGTGATTTGCAGGCCTTCCGGGGGTACTATGGATTTGATATATCCGACCTAGAATTTTGTGTAGGTTGGACAGTTCGTCACTGTCATCCTTGAGTGGCTGAGTTTTGTTATTGGACCGCGAGCTTTTGAATCCGGCGTTGACTTCCGTGCTCTTTGGGCTTTTCTCTTTATTCTCGCGCTGCTCTTTTCTGCCCGTGATTTTCCGCTTCCATCTCTTATCTCGATGTACTTGGGTCGCTGGTGCTGCTTCTTGCTAGCCTATCCTCTCCCGCACGTAAGCGGGTCATGAGGCTTGTTAATGCGGTCATTGTCCTTGGTTTCTCTTGACCGAGGTGCTCGGCAAGCCATTCGTCTCGGACATTGTGCTTGAAAGCTGCTAAGGCTTCAGCGTCCGACGAGAGACTATTTGGTTCTTTTTGGTAAGAAACCTGTTCCAGATTTCATACGACTCTCCGGGCTGTTGAGTTATATGACTTAAATCATCTCAGATCCGGAGGACGGACATAGGTCCCTTGAAAATTTGCTCTAAACGCTTCCTCGAGCTCTTCCCAACTTCCAACAAGTGTTTTCGGGAGGCTTTTGAGCCAATGACGGCTGGCCCTTTGAGCTTGAGGGTAGATATTTTATGGCGTGAGATCGCCTCCTCCGCCATATGTATATGCAATATATAATCTTCTATCCGCACTCTGTGGTCTGTTGTTCCATCGTAGGCCTCTATGTTTATGGGTTTAAACCCTGCTGGGAATTCATGATCCAAGACTCGTCGGTGAAACATAGTGGGTGTGCGGCGCCCAGATTTGTAATGCGCCGCCATCGTCGGACACTTGACTTGTTGCTTTGCCTCTTGGGGCTTTTTTTTGGGTCCAGAATGGACCTGCTAGGCCATTGACGGTGGGGCTCTATGGCCTCCTCGTCAATTCGAAGCAGCTTACGCTCGGGCGGCTCTTCGATTGGTGGCCATTGCCGTATTTATCTCATGGTTTTGAGTACTTTGCTCCATCTTATTCGGAGCGTGTCTTCCGCTGTTTTGAGCTTCCGCTTTTCCTTCTTCAGGCTTCTTGCTGTAGCGATGAGTCTGCGCTTAAAAAGCTCTTGTTCGACGGGGTCCTCGGGCGCGACGAGTTCGTCGTCATTGAGGCTTGTTTCATCTTTGGAGGGAGGTATATAGTTATGATCCTTAACCTCTTCGTCTGCCGCCCTTTCGTGAGGGCTTGCTTCTGCATCCTCCTGCGCCGAGTCTTGCTGGAGGGGGTTGTCTTCGCACTCTCTGGGTATTGTTATTTCTGTGCCGGAATCTATATTCTTGCTGTATGGGGATTTAGAGCGGCTCACGACGCCGCTTTTGGCCGCTTCTTTAAAGAGTCTCTGTCACGCTTCTTCGCCATCCCTTCTTTTGGGGTATCCACCATGTATACGCTATATGACGAGGTGGCCTTCCAAAGCCCTCGTAGGGGCTGGTTCCTATTCTCTCCAAAGATCGCCGCCCATAGCATCGATGTCTTCGGAGTCGTAGTCTAGCATGTCGGTTAAATCCTCGACAGTGGCTACAAAGTGGGTGGTGGGTGGGCTCTGAATCTCTTCATCGTCCGAACTCCAACCGTCCTGGCCATAGTCCGGCTAGGATTCTCCTAATAGCGAGAGACCCTTCAGTGAATTCAGGATATCGCCAAAAGGCGAGTGATGGAAAATGTCCACGGCGGTGAATTCCATAACCGGCGCCCAATCCGAATTAGTTGGCTGGGGCGCGGGAGGATCGGAGTCCGGCGAGGAGTCCGGCGCCTTGGGATCGCGGGTTTCGCAGGGGACAAGATCAGTATTCGGCTCCATCGCCGTGGATGTTGAAGCCACCAGGGCGGCGTCTATCCACCGACCCTCGATCTGGGCGATCGGCTCCGCCTAATGGTCAAGCGGGTCCGAAAAGGGCTACCAAGGCATCGTCCGGTGGCGAGCTAGATCATCAATATCGCCACAAGGCGGCGCTGCTTGTCAGGCTCGAGTCCGTCAAGATCAAGTCTCCGCGACATCGGCCGTGAAGTTTAAGCTTCCGAATCGACTCGACGGCCAGGGGCGAAGCTGATCCGCTTCCAGATGGCCAAGAGAATTGCCCGCAGCGCAAAGCCGCCGAATACAAAGATCTGTCCGGGAGAAAAGTCTCGCCAGACAGCGTTGTTGGTTGAAGATGCCATCAAGCCTATCAGCGACGACACGCAGGAACTCTCAATGAAAGCACCAATGTCGGTGTCAAACCGCGGATCTCGGTAGGGGGTCCCGAACTGTGTGTCTAGGCGGATGGTAACAAGAGACGAGGGACACAATGTTTTTACCTGTGTTCGCCCTCTCAATGGAGGTAAAACCCTACGCCCCGCTTGATTAATATTGATGATATGGGTAGTACAAGAGTAGATCTACCACGAGATCAAGGAGGCTAAACCCTAGAAGCTAGCCTATGGTATGAATGTTGAGATGTATGTTCGCCCCACGGATTAAGGCCCTCCGGTTTATATAGACACCGGAGAGGCTAGGGTTACACAGAGTCGGTTACAATGGTAGGAGATCTACATATCCGTATTGCCAAGCTTGCCTTCCACGCCAAGGAAAGTACCTTCCGGACACGAGCCGGAGTCTTCAATCTTGTATCTTCGTAGTCTAGGAGTCTGGCGGATATAGATAGTCCGGCTGTCCGAACACCCCCTAGTCCAGGACTCCCTCACCATCCATCTTCCTTCTTCTTCCTTTGATCATGGCGCTACCATGGGGCTCCTGGATGGGTTCGAATGTCACCACCGAGGACATCACCCAACTCCGGGCGATGCGGCGCCTGCCGCGGGAGAAGGACGTCAGCGTCCGCCTGCCGCGCGGCGAGCAGGGGCCTCGGCCCGAGGGGCAGGAGCGCGTGGTCTTCCTCACGCACTTCGAGCGCGGGTTCGGGCTGCCGGCGAGCACCTTCCTCCGCCCTCCTCGAGTACTTCGGCCCAACAGATCATCTTGGCACCGCGCCATCGCCCGCCTCGCTTCGCCACGCCTGTGAGGGGTACCGGGGTCGAGCTCGATCGACCTCTGGCGCGCTTTTCTCCTTGAAGCAGCAGGCCCGCCGGTGGGGGATTTGTCGATTGCAGCGTCGCCGTTATCTGGAAGCGTTAGCGGATTTCAAGATCCCGCCGAGGATTCTCGCAAATAAGTGGCGTAACTCCTTCTTCTACGCCCGCAACCTTGGTGCGGATCGCATCAACCTTCCGCCTCGCCATCGCGCCGCCGGGCGAAGACAACCGGGCTACTCGCCAGCGCCTGCTGCAGAGATCGTCAATCTCTGTGAACGGGTAACAGTGATGAGGACGCAGGAGGGGCTCACCGGCACCGACCTCCTTGCCGCGTTCATCATGCGCCGGGTCCTTCCGCCTCAAGGGCGCTCCTGCCTCATCGGCAAGATGGCCGGCCTTCAAGACCCCAACCGTATGGGGTCGACGCGGCTGTCCGCGGAGAAGATCGTGCGCGGCATGAATGACATCTTCAAGGCCAACTGTCGGTGTCAAAACCGGCGGATCTCGGGTAGGGGGTCCCGAACTGTGCGTCTAGGCGGATGGTAACAAGAGACAAGGGACACGATATTTTACCCAGGTTCGGGCCCTCTTGATGGAGGTAAAACCCACGCCCCGCTTGATTAATATTGATGATGTGTATTACAAGAGTGGATCTACCACGAGATCAAGGAGGCTAAACCCTAGAAGCTAGCCTATGGTATGATTGTTGTAATGGGGTTGTCCTATTTGACTAAAGCCCTCCGGTTTATATAGACACCAGAGAGGGCTAGGGTTACACAGAGTCGGTTACAATGGTAGGAGATCTACATATCCATATTGCCAAGCTTGCCTTCCACGCCAAGGAAAGTCCCATCCGCATATCGGACGGAGTCTTCAATCTTGTATCTTCATAGTCTTGGAGTCCGCGACGATGATAGTCCGCTGTCCGGACACCCCTAGTCCAGACTCCTCAAGAGCCCCTCAACCTGGCTTCAATGACGATGAGTCCGCGCGATAATGTTCGCATTGCAAGGCGGGTTCCTCCTCCAAATAATCCATAGAAGATTGTGAACACCGGATAGTGTCCGCTCGCAAAATAAATTCCACATTCCAGCGAGAGAGAATAAAATGTACACAAGTTCAATCATCGACGATTTTGCGGCATGACGCCACACCGCTACCAAGCCTTTACTTGAATCGCTTTTTATTATACCGCCAAATAAGCTTAGCTAAGTGGTTTCCTTGGCACGCCTTGTCGGCAGAGATCGTGTTCCCCTTATTCCGGATTCTCATCAATATGGACGCAGTAACCCAACCGCGCCATTGGTGGTGGCGCTTGGGAGATAAGCGAGTTTTACCAGCTAGTGGGGACGATAGTCTTCGTCCGCCTATATGTAAGGGATAAGGATTCACCTTTTCACCCACGATTCTTCCTCCTTTGCTTATCCATCTCCGCAAGACTCGAGCCCAGCGCCCAAGTTCGCAAGATCTCGCCTCAACCTTCTCCGACCATGTCCGGAGCGGAGGCAAGTGGTTGGCCTCCACCGCTAAGGAGGAGCACATCACAAAGCTGCGCAGCGCCGGATACCTTTCCGGCGACATCGCGCACCGGCTAACCGATGAGGGGCAGGTCATCCCCACCCCCAGGCCCCATGAGAGGGTCGATTCTCCCCACTTCCTCCGCTGGATTGGGCTTTCCACTTCACCCCTTTGTCCGGGGCTCATGTTCTACTACGGCCTGATTTCCATGATCCGACGCCAACTTCATCCTCAACATCTCGGCGCTATCGTCAGGTGTGAGGCCTTCCTCTCAGATCCAGCCCCACTTCGCCAGGCTCAAGACCTTCAATGTCAAGCCGGGTAGTGAAGGGCACTGCCGGAGTGCGGAGGCGCCATGTTGGGCAAGATGCCCAACGCCCTTGGTTCAAGGGGCCTTCGTGGAATCCGCCAAGGGGTGGCAATCGGGTGGTTCTATATCACCGAGCCAAGGCGACCCTACGTGGGCGGCGGCCCCGAAGTTCAGATCTGGTATCCCCACGCAGCTCACCTCCGGAAAGAGAAGGGCTTGCTGTGGGGCACTTCAAGGAGCTAACGGACTCCAAGCCCGTATCCGTAAGCCGGTGAACAAGAAGCTCAGCTGGTTAACGTGGTCCAAGTCATGCTCGTCCGCCGGATTCTCCCATGCCAAGATCGGGCATTCAATCTGTGGGAGTTCGATCCGGAACAGCACCAGGTGTTGAGTGGGCTCTTTGACACGACGCACGGCGCTCGAGGGTGATGTTTAAGGGTGCCGGTTCTCGCATCCGCTGGCGGAAGATCGCGATTTCATTCGCAGCGCCCACCGACGAGGTAAGTGATTCTACCCTTTACGGACACTTATTGTTGATAGTTTGATTCTAAGCGGTTTCAATCTTCCTTTCCTTTGATAGGACTGGATGAAGAAGGCGGAGCAGCTCATCCGCCCGGCTCCCATGCCGAAAAACCAGAGACGCCTGCCTAGCGGGTTGCTGGTTCCGCACCGCATGTGGTGCCGGAGAAGAAGGCCAAGAGGTGGCCACGGTACTCAAAGAGTTCCTGCTGTGTCTCCGACGACTGAGGCGGACTCTCCCCAAGATGAGGAGGAGGAAGAAGACTCTCCCGCAGGAGGAGAGAGGAAGAGGAAGGCTTCCCCAACAGGGAGGCCAAGGGTCCAAGAGGGGAAGAACTATTCCCCCGGACAGCTCCGCCAACGCCAACGTTGGCGGCGAAGAGTGGCCTTCAAGGGCCAAGCCTCCGGCGAGATCGTAAGTATCCGGATCCCTGAATGATCTGCAATTTCTTTTGTGTCACATAGTGTCCTTCTAATGCCGATATCGCTCGCAGTCCGCCGACGATGATCTCCTCGCTTGCCGAAAGCGGTCGTTGGCTGCATCGGATGTGGATTCCATCCCGACTGCCACCACCCCTCGTGCCGATGAGGACACCGAGTTGGGATCCCAGAAAGGGACCCATCAGGAGGAGGCTCTGGAGGCGCCGCAAGGCGGGCTCCCGGACTTTGCGCCGGACTCCACACCGGAACCCGCAGTGGTTTCGAAGCCGGCAAGCGGCCCCTTCGCAAGAAGGGCAAGACCATGACGCCGGCGGCCTCTGTCCAACCGGAGGCGCCGGACAACTTGCTGGAGGCGCTCAAAGGCGCTTCCATCGAGGAAGAACATCGTACTGTCATGAGTGCGGTGATTCGAAGGTTCAGCCGCCAAGAGCGGGCCGACCGAAGCTTGCAGCAGCCTTTCTAATGTGCTTTGAGGTAGGAAGTTAAATTATGTAATGTAATACCACATAGACAAGAGTTTCGATGCTCGGGCCGTGTTCGGATAGAAAAGCCGGACCGAGGATCTAAAAAGATATACGCAGGTTGCTAAAAAGTGTGTCAATATGGATTTGCAGGCTGCCGCCGACCGCCAGCATCGATCGCGGTGGTCGGTGCATTGAAGCAGGATCTCGAGCGGTCCGAGCAAGAGCTCGGTCGTGCCAAGAAGCAGCTCGAGGACAAAGAAGGTGAGTAACACCACTTTGAATAGTTACCTTACAGAAAAGGATTTAGGTTGCAAATAAAAGAATAACAAGGATAACATTGGTACTGCAGGGCCACTTAACGAGGTGGCAACCTCAAGGAGGTCTGTGTCCGCGTCAACGCAATGCGGCCGCGAACGGGCAGAGCGAGAGAAGCAGGAGGCGCGGTGGCGGAGGTGCGGCAAGAGCTCCGTGCTCTCATGGAGAAGCATGAGAGTTTGGAGCGACTCAAAGACTCGAGAGGCCGAGCTTGCCTCGCCTCGAAGTGCCAAGTCCGCCAAGGCCGAGGCCCGTAAGGCCCTTCAGAGGTTGAAGATGTGAAGAAGATAGCGCGGGTAATGCATTTTTATGCAAAGCAAGCATGTTAATGTAAACCGCCTCGACACTTACCCGAATTCGAGCTCTGTGGGCATTTGCAGATCTGCCGCCAAGCAGGTGTCCGATGCCGCCGCATTCTACCGTGGCGAGGAGGGAGCTCAATGGAGAAGGTCTTCGTCTCAAGACGCCGAGGCCGCCATCCGGCGCTTTATAGCGACCACCAAGCAATGGTCGAACTCCACAAGGTAGCCGAGGAGGCCATGAAGGGCCTCATAGTCCGGTCAGGCCTCGAGAGGCCATGCCCGGGAGCTACTTTCGCCTGCGGCGGCGGCTGGTGGATGCGCTACCGGTGGAGGTCATCAAGCGCCCGCCTGTATTGAAGGTGCTCGTCGGGCCCTTGCCTGCGCAAAGGTGCACTAGGGCAGGCTGGATGCGGAAAGGCTTCTTACTGACCCGCCGCCAGTGGGCAAGGAGTATCGTACGCCCGAAATGTACTATAAGACTGTCCTAAAGGGTGCCCGCAATATTGCGGATGAGTGCCCCAGAGATGTAATTATTGAGTAAACCCGCTATGTATTATCCTGTGCGCTGAAAACTTTGTTCATATGCGCTAAGCAACGCTTGTTTAATTTAAAATATTACCTTCTGTGCGGCCGTTTATAAGATCTGAGAGATGGCAAGTCATTGGCTTCAGCCCCCAAGCCGCGAGTGCTGGGGTGTTCGGGATAAACTTGAGCACTCTTGTTCCCATTTTTGGGTACATCTAGAGAGGCGCTCAACACAACGAACAAGGCAACCGGACTTATAATGCTTGAACACTCTCACTTAGCCATAGGATTCTATAATTTTAAATTTCGGCGAAGCCCCTAGTATTTGGAAGACCAAATTCGGGGCGCTATCCACGCCTTCGTCGGACATTATCCGCTACTTCGCTTGAAGCGCATAAGTCTTTAGGGACCCGAAAGACCTCTCGAACAATGACTAGCTCTCGCCTTATCATGACAAATCGCTTTAGCTTTCCATCGAGGCGCCGCCAAGCTCAACCGGGCGCAATCGCAGTGGTTCTCCCAAAGGCCACCTTAGCCGGCTGTAACGTAACGTAAGGCACCAAAACGTGGGAGCCGCAAACCCAACTATTGACCCAAGACATGATTCGAGCCGATTCATATAATGCTATAAGTTCGGGTGCCGACTTGTGAAAGTGTTCGACTTATCACACCATAATGCGGGGAACATAAGCCCTCGTGTATTCGGCTGTACCAAAATATACGGGTGCAAGATGTCATTAGTGAACATATATGTAAAGTAATGCAATTACAAGCAAAAGTGCTGCATTATTTATTCAAGGAATTCGCTATGAGTGCGGAAGGATACAAATAGTGCGGTAAGCAAGGGATTGACTAATTAAACATGTCCCCCTTCAGGGGTGGGCTGCGGACTAGTGTATATAATCAAATTTAATGCTCGTAATGGAGACCACCTGAGTGTTCATCGCAACCTTCTTTCTTCCCTGGCTGTTGCATCGTGAGTTCAGCGGGTTCACCGCCGGACAGGGCCTCTCGTGAACGGAGTCCTGTGTATACAAAGAAGGAAAATAATAATAAAAAAGAGTGACACACTTAGAGCCCCTAGTGTGGTCGAGCCACACTGGTCTGTTAGGTCGTGCCCTCCCCTAGGCCCATGGTATTCCGTGAGCGTAATGATGTACGCGAGGGTTGGTCTTGCAATTATGCAAGGGCTGGGGTTGGGGCCGCATTGCTACGCGTGCTCGGAATGTGCCAGCTGGTCTTTTTGTAGGTTACTCCGGGCGCGCTTGGCGGTGTCCGGTCTCTTAACGGCCGGACTCGAGAATTGCCTTCGAGGCTGCTCGCACTTCGCCGCGAGAGTTGCCAGATGCTCCTCCGCTCGAGAGAGCGCTCGTGTTTCCGCTGACCGTGATGACTCGAGGGCCCGCATCTTGAGCTTGAGGTATGCGAGTGTGGCACCGCTGAACTTTGCAAATGCGCTTCGTCCGAAAGCAGAGCGTGATAGCCGCGCGAATGGGACTATGTCAAGATTAACTCTCGCCCGAAATTGTCCGGGATCCAAGACCACTTCCAGCAGGATCGAGCCTGCATAATTGGCTTCAACACCGGTATGACACCATCTTTGCGACCGTATCCCGATAAAGCAGGTTCAGCACGCCGCCGTCCCATCAGACTCTCGTGAGGTGAAATCCATCGATGATTGGGTCTAAAACCACGCGCGAATCCGCCATGGCAGATGTTGGTCGGATGGTCTCTTCGATCGAAAGTGATCGGGCAAGAGGACCATGGATTGAACTGGGCGATCGCTCCATCGCATATACGCCCCTTAGTGCACGCTCGCCCCTCTTGGGTATATGGGTTATGATATCATGTTCACCGTCCGCACTTGTGGGGAAAACCTTCGTCCTCTCATCGTTCGGGCGGCCGGTCTCTTCTCGCTGCCGCTATGCAGCCCCTTGTCATTGTTTTCGCAATTAACTTGCATGCTCGCTTGAAGACCCAACAATCTCTCGCTGGTGTGATTAGCTGGCTTTTCGGGTGCCATGTATCCGCATGAACGGTCGAGTATTCGGTCCAAATTGGACGGACCCGAGTTGTTCTTTAAATGGCTTCTTCCACGACCGGTTTAGAGCCTCGAATCCGGCGCTGACCGCCAGATCCTCCTTGTCGCCGCCGTTAACGTGGCGCTTATTTTGCTTCGACGCGACTCGCCATCGTGGTCCTTGGTATCCGGACTGCCGAATTTTAACCGAGGTTGTTATCGTGAGCTAGCCAGCTGTCCTCTCCCGCATGTAAGCGGTCATTAGAGATGTGAGGGCTGCCATGGATTTCAGCTTTTCCTGTCCTACATGCCGGGCTAGCCACTCGTCACGGATGTTATGTTTGAAGGCTGCGAGGGCCTCTGATCCGGACAAATGATGATTTGATTTTTCTTTCTTAAGAACCGTGTCCGTAACTGTCCGCCGATTCGTCTGGCTGCTGAATTATGTGGCTTAGGTCATCGGCGTTCGTGGTCGCATATATGCCCCGGAAGTTGTCGAGGAATGCGGCTTCCATGTCTTCCCAACACCCAATTGACTCTACGGGCAAGCTGTTAAGCTAATGCCGGGCTGGTCCTTAAGCTTGAGGGGAGATACTTGATGGCGTGAGATTGCCGCCATGGGCCATATGGATGTGAAGGAGATAATCTTCATCCAAATCGTAGGGTGTGTTGTGCCATCGAGGATTCAATGTTTACGAGTTTAAACCTTCAGGATTTGATGATCCATTACTTCGCCGCTGAAGCATAGCGGTGTGCGGCGCCTATATTGAGCAATATCACGACGTAGCTCGAGTGAGCGTTGTCTGCTGTGTTCGGCCCGGTCGGAGTTGTTGTATCCGGCGCGACGGTATTCGTCGTGGGTCGTGGGGCGCCCACGTGATCCGTAGATGGATCTGGACTGCCTTGCTTTGTCCTCCACTATATCTCGCAAGTCCGCGCTCCTCTTGGCTTCAGACTTTTGGAGCGATGCCGGGCACGGTCCCCGTGGAGGGCCCGATGCCTTCTTCCGCCGCGACCACGGGTGGTCGGTCGGCCGACAGCGCTGGGTGATGAGGGTATGTATGCTTCCTCCTCTAATCGGGGAGCAACTTGCGCTTTGGGTAGCTTTTGAGGGGCGCTCGAGTTCAGATTTTCGCCACGAGGACCTCGGTCCATCGACGGCCAGCAGATCTTGATCAGCTTGAAGTCGCCGCTGCTTTTTCTTTAGGCTATTTGCCATGGCCATTAGCCCGCGCTTGAAACGCCTTGTTCGACGGGATCCTCGGCACGATGAATTGCTGTCGCCGAGGCTTGCCTCGCTCCGGAGGGAGGCATGTAATTATCATCCTCGACCTCTTCGCCTCGACGCCTCGCGAGGGCTTGCTTCGCATCCTCCTCGCTGAATCTTGCCGAGGGGATTGTCTTCGCACCGCCCTGGGTGTTATTATCTCCGTGCTGTAATCTCCATTCTAGCTGTGGCAAGATTTAGAGCGGCGCCGCTGACGTCGGCGCTTGGGCTGTTTCTTTAAAGAATCTGCCTCCACTGCTTCTTCGCCGTCCCCATCTTTTGGGGTGTCCACCGTGTATATATCATATGACGAGGTGGTCTTCCAAAGGTCTCCGTAGGCGTTGGTTCTGTTCGCCTCCGCATCGCCGCCCATACCGCCGATGTCTTCGAGTCATAGTCTAGCATGTCGGTTAGATCGCCGACGCTGGCTACAAAGTGGAGGTGGTGGGCTTTGAATTTTTTCGCTGTTCGTATCCCAACCATCCTCGCCATAATCCGCCAGGCTCTTCGGATAGCGAGAGATGCTTTAGCGAATTTAGGATATCGCCAAAGGGTGAGTATTGGAAGATGTCTCGCGTGGTGAACTCCATGACCGCGCCCAATCGATTCAATTGGCAGGGCGCTGGAGGTTCGGAGTCCGCAAGGAGTCCGCGCCGGAGTCACAAGCTTTATAAGGGACAGGTCGTTGTTCGCCCATCGCTGCGGAAATTGCAGCCCCGAGGCGGTGTCCACCACCGTCCTCGACCAGGCGATCGGCTCCGGACTAAGGGCCGGAGCGGATTCGTGCAGCTACCAAGGCACCGCTCGCGGCAGAGCTAAATCATGCCCATCGTGATAGCGCTGCACGCTTGGTCGTGGCTCGAGTCCGTCAAGATCAAGTCCCCGCGATGTCGGCCGTGAAGTTTAGGCTTCCAACCTCGACTGATGGCCAGGGGCATAGCTTCGATCCGCTCTAGATGGCCAAGTGAATTGCCCGCAGCGCGGCCGCCGAATACGAAGATCTGTCCGGGAGAAAAATCTCACCGGACGGCGCGTTGTCGTTGATTGAGGAGCCATCAAGACTATCGGTGACGGCACGAGGAACTCTCAATGAAAGCACCAATGTCGGTGTCAAACCGCGGATCTCGGTAGGGGGTCCCGAATCGTGCGCCTAGGCGGATGGTAACAAGAGACAAGGGACACGTTGTTTTACCTGTGTTCGCCCTCTTGATGGAGGTAAAACCCTCACGCCCCGCTTGATTAATATTGATGATGTGTATTACAAGAGTGGATCTACCACGAGATCAAGGAGGCTAAACCCTAGAAGCTAGCCTATGGTATGATTGTTGTAATGGGGTTGTCCCACGGACTAAGGCCCTCCTGCTTATATAGACACCGAGAGGGCTAGGGTTACACAGAGTCGGTTACAATGGTAGGAGATCTACATATCCAGATTGCCAAGCTTGCCTTCCACGCCAAGGAAAGTCCCATCCGGACACAGGATGTAGTCTTCAATCTTGTATCTTCGTAGTCTTGGAGTCCGCGGACGATGATAGTCCGGCCGACAGACACCCCTAGTCCAGACTCCTGCTCGCAAGGCGCCAGACAATGAAGTCGAACCGGCACCGCAGGAGTGTCTCGGTCTTCTTACTTTGTTGCTGCAAGACTTCCTCATCCGCCCCGACGCGACGGGAGGTACTTCTGAACGCGATTCGGCATCCTTACGCCCGGGCTCCGTCGCAGGTGGCGCCAGAGGAGCCCGCGGCCCATGGCGGGGAGGAGGAGGCCAAGACCGACACCGACGCTGGGCGTCGCGCGGGTAAGTCTCGTATCTTTCTTTATGTGTCTTGAATTGCTGATCACGGCATGGTGCGGGCGATGCTGATGCCGGTTGCTGGTGTAGTGGCGTTGGGCGGGGGAGGCGGCGACACGGGCGGAGCCGGGTCCTCGCACGGGGCGGCGCCGAGCCGCCCGCATGGGAAAGACAGCGTCGCGCCGCGACCCCAGGCTCTGAAGCACACGGCGGAACGGGTCGGGCCGGGAGGCCGGCCAAGAGGAAGCGCGGCGGCGGGCACGGGAGGCCAACCCCGGTCCCGATTTTGTCGGGGTAAGCTTCATTTCTCGGTTGCGCCAAGATTTTTTGAGCTAGTCTTGTTTCTTTTTTGCTGATTCTGTCTTCTTCTTCAGGTCGCCAATCGTGCTGGCGAGGGCGGCGGTGGAAGCCGCAGCCGCCGAAGGGGCCGCGTTCCGCAGGAGCCGGTCCGACCTCGCCGAATAGGCCGAGGTGGATGGACGGGCCGACTCGGACCTCGGCCTGGATCCGAATGATGCCGAGGCGGAGCTGGAGGCGGCGTCAGTCCGTGCTTGGACCGACGCGGCGGCGGCATGGGCGCGGAGCCGGCCTGGCGCGTGATGCCGGAGGGCGCGGTGGTGGCGGCGACGGCCTTTGAGCCGTTGCCGGTGAGGGAGCGCGGCCATGGAGGCCGAAGCGAGGTGGTGATCTCGACCGGAGGTCGTGGAGGTGGCGGATGACAGCCCGCCGCGGGCCGACGTGGTCGAGCGAGCGGGGGCTGATGGCGGTGGAGGCGGTGTCGTTTGAAGAGGCGCAGCGGCGGCGGTGCGGAGGCGCCGCCGGTTTTGGAGGAGGCATCATGGGCGAGGGTGCCGGAGGACACCCCGGCACTGGGCCGGGCGCAGCAGCAGGCCGCCCCGAGTCAGACCGAGGCGGCGCCATTGTATGCGCCCCGCGTCCGAAGCCGCTGCGTTGGCGCCGAGAGGAGCGTTGAGGAGGTGTCGGTTGTGTCACGAGCGCCAGCGGAAGCACGCTTTGGTGCCCCGGCAGGAGGGCGCCGAGTCGCCGTGCCGCAGCCGGGCGCGGGCGGGGCGCCATCGCCTTCGGCCTCGCACCCAGGAGGAGGCGGTGCCGACGCCATCGCCGCCGCCGCGAGGCGGACGGAGCGGCTCGAGGCCTTCGCCTGTGCCGAGGTGGAGCGGACGCGCACCGGAGCGCACTGCTCGTAAGCCTTTCTTTTCTTGCAATTTCTTTTTGTGGGCGCGCCAACACCCACTGGGTGTAGCCCCTGAGGTTCGTGCCAACTACGTAGTAGTTGGGTCGAATCTTTAGAGTGTTGGCCTTGTTCTGACTTCTGCTTTCTTCAGCATCTCGACACCTTCCGGGTCGCCGCCTACAATTGTCTCCTGGGCAAGCACCGGGAGCTCATGGAGCAGCTTTCCGCCAAGAAGGAGGAGCTCCGCGTCGCCACAGGTAGCCATGTGCTCTTTTCTAGTGGGGGCGCGCCAGCGCACCCACTGGGTGTAGCCCCCGAGATTCGGGCCAACTGTGTAACAGTTGGGCCAAATCTTAAGTCTTGCTTTTTCTTCTGCTAAGTCCATTTTTTGTAGCCTAGGTGCTGTCCTGGTGGACTCGTCTGCTCCGGGACGGTCATCACTACGACCGGCTCGTTGCCGACACCGGCCGTCTTGGTGTCGAGGCGGCGCAGGCGAGGGCGGAGGCTGCCGCGGCTCAGTGGTCTCTCGACGAGGCCAACCGGCTGCATGAGCAGCTGGCGGGTCACAAGAGCCGCCTCGAGGCCGAGGTGGAGGTCCTCAAGGTGGAACCCGCCATGGTGGCGGAGGCGTAGCAGGCCCTGGTGGAGGCGGACCAGCAACACAGCCAGCTGGCCGACGACAAGGGCCGGCTCCAGGCCAAGGTGGATCGCCTGCGAGGGCAGGTCACCATGGCTGAGGGGCCCGCGAGGACGAGGCCCGTTGCCGCGAGGCGAGCAAGAAGGCGGCCGCAGACAAGGACGCTGAGCTGAAGGCGGCCCTTGCCAAGGCGGCCGACCTAGAGAAGGCGCTCGAGGAGCGCGACCGCACCACCAAACGGGAGCGGCGTGGTACGTTGCTTGAGGCGCATCACCTGGAAGAGTCCTTCTCCAGTAAGTGCTTTTTCTTGTAGTTTACCGGTCGGGATCCGGCCTTCCTTCCTTGTTGTTGTTCTTCTAACTTGCTTCTTCCTTTGTCGCAGGGGCCTTCCCGGAGACGCAACGGCTGGCGGAGGAAGCCGTCCGCTATCGCCGCCGACCCGACCGGGCGCCGCGGCCCGGACGGATCCGCAGCGGCTCGACCTTCCCGGAGATCATCGCCGCCACGAGGCCTGCTCAGGTCTCGGGAACGCAGATGGAGCGGTTGTCTCGTGCCGGCACTGCGATGACGGCGCCCTATGGCTGCATCGCCCAACCGAAAGAAGCCGCGCTGGCGCGTTGGTTGGAGATGGGGCCGACCGCTTGGCGAGTGGCCTGCTCCGCCGCCGTGCAGTGCGAGATGGTGCCCGTTCACACTGCCCCGCATCCGCACCGCAATCGACGCGCACGGGCCAGCGGGCCGGTTCGGAGCAGCTCTTGCAGGAGCAAGCCGGCGGGATCGCCTCCCGGGCCAGCTACATCGCTGAGTTCGCCTTCCACGACGAGTTCCATCCGGAGCGGGGAAGACGGCAGGGCCGTGGATGGCGACGACTATGGCTTGCTCCTCCATGATCCGGTTGGCGAGCAGCTGGTCGTGCGGCTGTTCATTTCATGAATGGTGGGCCGGGTTGATCGACCCGGCAGCCTTTGACTTAGTGTATGAAGCGTAAAGGAGCTTTGGCCTGTTGTGCTTGCCAGCCGAAAGCCAAAGCTGGGTCTGTGGCTTTAGGGCGAAGTGGGGGGCCGCGGCATCCTAACTTTATCAGGAATCACCAAGTAAGGCGGCGGGGTGGCGACCGAGCTGGCCAGCCCCCGAGCCTCCGAGTCGAGCGAGTCGGACCGGTGGCCGGGTTCAGTGATATAGTGATGTAAGAAAATAGGGACACAATAAATTGGTCAACAAAAGGCAGCCCCCGAGTCTCGTTCGGCGACCCCGTAGTTTCATGCGCTACAAAAGGCGATTTATACATACACTGCGCGCTAATCAGAAACGGGTGGAGGAGTTCCGCATTCCACGACCGAAGTCGCTTTCTTCATCGGCGGTATCCTTCTTGCGCTTCGCTGACTTGGCGGCATCGGCGAGGTAGTAGGTGTTGCGGTCGCGCAAGGCCCCGCCACGATGAATGGGCCTCCCATGGAGGGGACAGCTTGTGCTGCCTCGCTCGCTTCTTGGACGAGTCGGCGACGAGGTCGCCGCTAAACGCGAGGGGCTTTATCTTCTTGTTGTGGTAGTGCCTCGTGCCTTCGGTAGATGGCTGAGCGATCGAGCGCCAGAGGCGTGCTTTTCAAGCGGTCGACGCCATCTTCGCGGCTTCTCCGCTTCGCCGTGTACATCGCGACGCTGCAAGTCGAACTCGACGCCGCCAGATGACGGCTTCGCCCAGACGAGGAAGAACGGGGTGAACCCGGTCGACTGATTCAGCATGGTGTGCAGACCCCAGAGAACGGCCGGCAACTCGTCAAGGCAGCTACCGGGTGAGCGGATATGTGGCTCGACGAGTCGCAGCTTGACGCCGGATAGGATGAGTCCATTGGCCCGCCGACCTACCCGCTGGATCGCGGATGCGCAACGGAGGCCGTGTCGAGGCGGATGTCAAGACAGAGCAAGATTGCTCGAGCGCGCCTTTGGCGGTTGGTGTCGTTGTCGGTGATGATGCTGTTCGGCATGCCGTAGCGCATCGCTATGTCTCTGATGAACCGGACGGCTTTTGGCCCGCCCGCTTTCTTGATTGGTCTTGCCTCGATCCACTTGGTGAATTTGTCCACCGCCACCAAAGATAAAGCGCTATGCCGCCGAGCGGTTTTGAAGGGTCCCACCATGTCGAGTCCCTAGACCGCGAAGGGCCAGGTGATCGGTATGGTCTGGAGTGCTGACGTTGGCTGGTGGCTGCGTTTGCTGAAGCGCTGGCATCGTTCACACTTGAGGACGAGCGACTCGGCATCTTGGAGGGTCGTGGGCCAATAGAAACCGTGGCGGAATGCCTTGTCGGTCGGTGCGACCAGGACTGGTGCAGTGGAGAGCATGCACTTGAGGTCTTGGAAGGCCTCGTCTTCCTTGCTGTTCCATTTGAACGGGCTCGTCTTCTTCGTCAGCTGGTACAGGGGTAGCGCCCTCTTGCCCAGCCGGCTTAGAAACCGATTGACCGAGGCCAAGCATCCGGTGTAACTTCTGGACATCACGCAGCCGAGCCTTGCGCATGCACTCGATGGCCTTGATCTTCTCCGGGTTCGCCTCAATGTCGTGTTCCAAGACGAGGAAGCCGAATAGCTTTCCAGCCGGGACGCCGAAGACGCATTTTTCCGGGTTAAGCTTGACCTTGTATTCGTGGAGGTTGGAAAATGTTTCCTTCAAATCGTCGAGGAGCGTGAGGTGCTGCTTGGTCTTCACCACGATGTCGTCCACGTACACGTGGATATTGCGGCCGAGTTGCGGTAGCAGGCATTTCTGCATGCAGTGTTGGAAGGTGGCGCCGGCGTTCTTCAAGCTGAACGACATGGTGATGTAGCAATACACCCCAAAGGGCGTGATGAAGGACGTCTTCAGGGCATCGGCCGGGTCCATCTTTATCTGGTGGTAGCCGGAGTAAGCGTCCAGGAAGGACATGAGCTCACACCCAGCGGTCGAGTCGATGACTTGGTCGATCAGCGGGAGAGCGAATGGATCTGTGGGACAGGCCTTGTTGAGGCTGGTGTAGTCGATACACATGCGCCAGGTCTTGTTCTTCTTCAGGACGAGGACTGGATTGGCTAGCCACTTGGGGTGAAACACTTCCATTATGAAGCCGGCCGCCAAAAGCTTGGCAACCTCTTCACCAATGGTTCTTCTCTTCTCTTTAGAAAATCATCGTAGGGGTTGACGGACAGGCTTGGCGTCCTTACGGACGTGAAGTTTGTGCTCGGCGTACTTCCTAGGGATACCCGGCATGTCCTTGGGGGTCCATGTGAAGATATCCCGATTCTCACGGAGGAAGTCGATGAGCTCGCCTTCCTATTTGCTGTCGAGGTGGGCGCCTATGATAACATACTTGCTGCAGCTGGGGTCTTCTGGGTTGAGCTTCACTTTATTGGTCTCCTTGGAGGGCTTAAAGGCGGCCTCGTCGGCCGGGTCCGGGGTCGGGATCGACGCAGCAGAGGCCTTGCTCGCCAGGCGGCACGATCCGCCGAGCCGGGCGCCGCCTCGGCAATGACCAATGACCCGCCAACTTGGCGCCGCCTCGACGACTCTGTGGACTTGCGGTAATCGCCGATGACGGTGATGAGGCCCTTTGGACCTGGCATCTTCATCTTCAGATACGCGTAGTGGGGAACCGCCATGAACTTGGCGAGCGCTGGTCGCCCAAAGAACGCTGCGGATACGCTACCGACAGGTCCACCACCTTGAACCAGATCGGTTCGCGTCGGAAGTGGCTGCTATCACCAAACAGGACATCGAGCCGGACCCAGCCAATGGGGGAGCAGGAGAGGCCGGGCACGATGCTATGGAAGATCGTTCGGGTCGGCTCCAGGACCTCGGCCTTGAGGCCAAGCTTGGTCATCATGTCGCGGTAGAGGATGTTGATGCTACTGCCGCCGTCGATGAGTACCCGGGAGAACTTGCATGTGCGTCGTGCGATGATGGTTGGGTTGAGGACGAGGGCATAACCACCCGGACTCGGCATTACTGTCGGGTGATCCTCCCGGGTCTAGGTGATCGGGCGATCCGACCAATGCATGAACTCCGGCTTGGCGGGGACGACGGTGTTCACTTCCTGCCAAAGGAGGCGCTCGCTGCGCTTGTCATCGCCGAGGCTGGTGAAGACGACGTAGGCCGCGTTCTGGTCTGGGTAGGCGTCATCGAGCATCGTGTCGCCAGCTGGAGGCGGTGGTGGAGGCGGAGGCGGCTGCCCCGCGCCTGGAGCCGGAGCCGGAGGAGGTGGGACGTCGCCCCTCATAATGCACTTGGTGATGGCGCACTGCTGAAGCATGTGCGTGGAGGGTCTTGCGACGTTGTGGTGCTTGCAGGGGGCGTCGAGCATCTGCTCGAAGCTCATGGCGGGTTGCCATGCCATCTTGCCGGTTTGCCGGCGCTTCGCCGCCGGGTCCGCCGTGGGCTCGGTGGCCGCGATGAGCCGGTTGTCATGATGTTGCGCTGGCTGGTCGACCTTGCGCTTGCTGTTCTGGTGATGATGCTGTCGGCTGCTTCCGCCGGCCGGCTTTGGAGGGGGAACCGGCTTCGCCTTGCCGGCTTCATCCAGCGCCACCTGGATCTTCATGGTGGAGTCGGCGTTGGCGTACTTGTCCGCTGTCACCATGAGCGCGGCCATGGTGGCCGGCTCAGAGCGTAAGAGCTTGTGCTTGAGGAGGGTGCCATCTCGGCACCCCCTAACGAAGTACTGGATCGCCTGGACTTCATGGGCGCCCTCGCAACTATTCTGGAGCTTGGTCTAGCGTGCGAGGTACTCGCGACCGGTCTCCGTAGGCCCTTGCATGCACATGGCGAGCTCGCTAGGGCGGCCGGGCCGCTTGTAGGTCCCCGTGAAGATGCGGACGAAGGCTTCCTCGAAGTCCACCCACGTGTTGATGCTGCCCATCGGCAGGCTGTTCAACCACGTGCGGGCCGACCATTGGAGCATCAGCTATACATAGCACACGGCGAGATGACGATTGGCACCGGTGATGCCAATGGCCATGGTGTAGTCGGTGAGCCAGTCTTCTGGCTTCACTGTCCCGTTGTACTAGGGGGTGTCGCAGGGGAGCATGAACCCTTTGGGGAAGGGCTCCTACCGGATGCATGGGCCGGCACGCCGCCCGATAGCACCGCTTCCTCCACCTCCGTGTGGAGCGAGCGAGCTGATCGAGGCGGTGGTGAAAGTCGGCGCTGCCGATGGCGCTTGGCCGAGTCGACGGCGCCAGTGCCACGGGATCCGGTCGGTTGGAGCCGCACGCCGCCATGCTGGCCGGGTCCGCTGAATCTTCGGACGGGCTCGCCGCCCAACCGCCGGCGGCGGCAGAAGCGGCGGGTCGTGCCGAGTCCGTGGTCGGCCAGAGCGCGCCACCGGTGGCGAGGAAGAGGTGTGGGTCGCCGGTCCGCTAAGGCGGGCGGAGCGGATCCCGCCGCTTGCCGAACTGGTTGAGGCGGTCCTGCTGGGTGTTGGCGGCGTGGAGGAGTTCGCGCATCCGCCCGATGTGCTCTTTCATCTCCTCACCCGTGAGCTGGTCCAGGCCGGCTGCGGCGGCCTGGGCAGCGCGCATGTTCTTCGCTGGGGTCTCATAGACGGTTGGGACGGCGCCGAGGGCCCGGCCTATCGCTCCTCCTCGGGCGCGCATGTCGGCGATCTGGCTTGGCTCGCCGCTGCAGCGCGGAATCAGAGGCGGCATTGCGCCCACCGAGCGGCGCCCAGCGGCGCTGAGTGGCGGCGAAGCGCCTCGACAGTTCCAAATTCGCCGGGCGCCTTTCTCGAAGCTGGTTCGGGCCTCAACGACGCAGTGGCGCTGACGCCGGTGCCGAGGGATGCGGAGGCTCTGCATCGTAGCGCGCAATGGATTGAATGGCTCGGTCCGTTCTGCTGTGACCCTGGCTTCGGCAGCCTTCCTTGTGTTGCTCGACGAGGAGGAGGCACCATCGCCGGTGACGAAGACCTCCACATGGACATCCATTGCCCCGGCAGAAACGCCACCACCGAGGGAGAGGGGGAGTCGGAGTAGCTGAGCACCTCGCTGGGGTACTCGTCGACCGCGAACGCATCGGAGATGCGCATCGCGACGAAGGAGGCGGCAAGCGCGCCGACGAGGTCGTCCGCCAATGCGACAGACTCGTTGGTGTAGGAGAAGGGCCCCGTCTGAAGCATGCTCCCGGCCAGCTCCTCGAGCTGCCCCATGGTGGACGCCAACTGTCGTGGTGGGCACACGGCAGATGCCAAGGGATGGCTAAAGAGAGGAGGAGGCTCGAGGGCGCTGGTGGACTCCAAAGGTGAGGTTGGCATGAGCGGGCGCGGGACGCCGGACATACCCAGGTTCGGGGCTCTCCGGAGAGATAATACCCCTAGTCTTGCCGAGTGTAGTTGGATGATCGATAGTACAATGTTGCTCCTGGAGCTGTATGGAGGGGGAAGGACGCTAGCCAAGGCTTGGGCTGCTTCTTCTCTTCGGTGTCGCTATTTGGTGGCTAGTCCTATGCTTACTTGCTCTTTTATCGTATATGTTTCCTGCTTGCCTGTATGATCGTGGGCTCCTAGGGGGTTTTATAGACCAACCCCCCGGGGGTACAATGGTAATGTTACAAGTCGGTGGGTCCGATTGTTTGGTGTCCGGGACCCGGCTGGTGCCGCCGAGGGCTTGTGGTTCGCGGGTTCCCTAGGTGCGGGCCCCGCATACCTAGGGGGACCGTGGCGCCGCCTTGTCGATCGCCGTATGCGGGCCGGTCGAGGCATGTATAGTGCTTTAAGTCGTTGCCGCTTCTCGCCGCCGCCGTGAGGGCGGGGCATCAGAGCCACACCGCCCCGTCACGGTAGGTGAGGGGCTCTGTTGCCACGTTCCCGCTGACCAGAGGCATGGGCGGGGCATTGTTGCCTTGGTCATCGTTGATTGAAGACTCATCCCCATTGTACGGCCTGGATGGGATAGGAGCCGACCCGTGGCTGGATTGCGTAGCACGCCACGGGTGGCGCTAGCTTGTCGAGGAAGCTTTGGTCGTGTCGGGTTCGGCTTTCTTGCGCTAGTTGTTGGGGCCGAGTCGACGGTTTGCTGGTCGGCGAAGTCTAGCTGGCTTATGGGCTTGGCTGGTCGAACGACCCGCCAAGCGCTGCTGCTGTTGAGGGGCGTGCCAGCCCGTTGTTTTTGAAGAGGATCCGGTTCCGCTGTCGCCGGGTCCATCCCTCGACACTACCCCCGAAGTGCGTATATCGACTAGGGGAGGTGAATAGGTGATTTTATGAAATTCTTCACCGAGGAATTTGCCGTGAGGAAATTCCTTAGCGAAGAACTATTTGCAATGAATATGTACTGTAAGTAAACATAACAGATGCACACATAGTCAAAGATGATGAAATGAAGACTAGAACAGAGTACGGAAGCGTAAACATAGGATAACAAGATGAAGACAAATGCATCAAGAATTTGAACCGAGGAATTTGTGAAAGTCTTCACCAAGGTCTTCAAGCACGATATGAACAACATGCAACATGTAATGAGGAAATGGAAGGGTTGAGGAAATAGAACCAGCAGTTGGTGAAGACAATGATTTGGTAGACCGCCCAACTGTTGTCTCGCTTGTACGTCTGTTGAGCGGCCGAGTATTTAAACTCGAGGACACACATCCCTGACACCCACTCGAGCCGCAACTCAGACACCCAGCCTCACCGATTCTCCTTGAACTAAGACCACGCAGCCTCGGCCCAATCACTGTGGTAAGTCTTCAGTGACTTCCAAACCTTCACAGACTTGGTCACTCGGCGATCCACAATTCCTCTTGATGTTTAGACCTTGACGCCTAACCGTCTGGAAGAAGCACAGTCTTCAAAGGTAATAAGCGCCGGATCCACGAAGGATCAATTTCTTCAAGATGCTCAATCACTTTGGGTTTGTGGGGTTTGGTTTGGATTTTCCTCACTTGATGATTTTCGCCAAAGTCCCTGAGGATGGGTTGCTCTCAAATGACAAGTGTCAAGTTCTTCTCGAGCAGCCAACCAACTAGTGGTTGTAGGGGCGGCTATTTATAGCCTAGGAGCAGCCCGACATGATAAGACATAAATGCCCTTCAATGATATGACCGTTAGGTGGATAAGATATTTTGGGACAGCCACAAGAAGACAAAGAACGGTCGGAAATTTGACTCTCAAATTCCTTAGGGCTATCATGTTCCTCATCAGGTAGGCATTCACCGGCGAATTCCTAACTCTCGGCCAAAGAAAGTCCTCAAGGAATGTAAGAACAAGCTCACATCGATGAATTTGATCGAACTGTATGAGATTTCCAATGGCTTCACTCAAGGGATTGGTAGGTGTAGGATTTTGAGTTGAGCATCACATGGAAATTTTTCCTTAGTATTTCTCGACCCCTTTAACAAAGACGGTGTTTCCTATGACTCAAGAAAGAGAAAATGAAACTACGAAAACAAAAGTCTTCACGCTCATATTCCTCAATGATTATTAAGTCTTCAAGGTCACACCAATTTCTTCACTTTCAAAGTCTTCGTAAAGTCTTCGAATATCAAAGTCTTCAATAAGAACTTCATTTTAGGGTCGACTTTCTCTCAGAATATCAAACTCCTCATAGACTTATAGACCTGTACACTCACAAACGATCGCCATTTAACCTATAAGTCTTCAATACACCAAAATCACTAAGGGGCACTATATGCACTTACAACCCCTACTGTCACTGGATGAGGACACTTCAAGATTGAACCCAGCACAAAGCACCTCTCCCATTGCAAGAAAACCAATCTAGTAGGGCAAACCAAATCGATAGACCAGAGAGAAATACAAAGCTATCTTAATCATGCATAAAAGAGTTCAGAGAAGACTCAAATAATATTCATAGATAATCTAATCATAAATCCACAATTCATCGAATCTAAATATACGCACCACAAAACAATATTGCATCCAATAGATCTCCAAGAGCATCGAGGAGAACATTGTATTGAAGATCAAAGAGAGAGAAGAAGCCATCAGCTACTAGCTATGGACCCTTAGGTCCATTGTAAACTACTCACGCATCATCAGAAGGGCAGCAAGGTTGGTGTAGAGGCCCTCTGTGATCGAATCCCCCTCCGGCGGAGTGCCGGAAAAGGCCCCAAGATGGGATCTCACGGGAACATAAGCTTGCAGAGGTGGAAAAGTATTTTTGGTGTGCCCTCTGACGTAAGGAGAATATTTGGGAATTTATAGTGTTGGAGTTAGGGTTAGGAGAGCCATGAGGGGCCCACAAGCCTAGGTGGCGGGCCCCTAGGGCTTGTGGCCTCTTCGTGGGTCTTCTGGCCTCCTCCCGAAGCTTCCTAGGTGTCATCTGCTCCAAGAAAAATCATCATAAAGTTTTATTCCGTTTGGTATTGATTTTCTGTCAAAGTCAAAAACAAGGAAAAAAACAGCAACTGGCACTGGGCACTAGGTTAATAGGTTAGTCCCAAAAATAATATAAAATAGCATATTAATGCATATAAAACATCTAAAACAGATAATATAATAGCATGGAATGATAAAAAATTATAGATACGATGGAGACGTATCACCTGACGACGTGCGGTATCTTGAGCACTGGCCACTCCTTCATCATTTCCGTGAACTTGTAAGGGATGACGAGCACGGAGAGATATGATTGGACGTAGAAATGCAACGGCTCTCGAGACCCCTCGTCGTGGTCGGTCCTTAGGATCATCCCCTTGAACGTGGTAGGCTCATGAAGACGACCCTGTCAGGAAGGTCCACCCTCTTGAGCCAGTGGTACGTGGGGATGATGTCCATGACGCCCTCGGCGCCAACCACGACCTGGGCACCTTTACGAGCCCTGTCCCAGGCTGTCCTTATCACGTTGTCAGGTATGATGACATGGGTTAGTAACATGGGATTGGGATCAGACACTGATCGGTGATGAGTGGCACTTGCTCTTGGGCAACAGCCACCGATTAGTGCAGTTTCCAAAATATCATGGCCATGATCTAAAGCTAGCGGTCCAATTTGTGACCACTTCCACATTTGGTAGCGTGCTACATTGGTACTAGTACCTAAACGAGGAAACACAATGGTCCTACAAAGTGTATGAGCATGCAAATTTGTCCTAGCTGCGATGAACACCATGCACGTAATGAAATCGTGCAACATACACTGCCTATGCCTACACCAATCTTAAAATCAAACACAAACCCTGCCTATGAACAACATGAACATGAAGCATATGCCATGCCTATGCCGGCTCTAATCTACCAAGATCTACTAACTACAATGTAATGTAACTACCTATCATGCAAGAACCAATCTACCCTGCCTATGAAAAACATGAACACGAAGAACACCCACTGCAGTGAACGAAGCAACAATAGCACGCAAGAAGGAATCGATTCGACGATTGGAATCGAATCGAATCCAATCCAATAGATTCCTTGTCATGCCTAATGCAGAAAACCCTAATCTACATGTATGAGTAGAGGAGAAATTTGTAACTTACCGGAGCGGGTGGAGTTTGAGCGTACGTCGGCCGGGGAGAAAACCCCGGCGGGAAGGAGATGGCGGGCGAATAGGACGAGCCGGCAATGGCGACGACCACGCGGGGGGTCGAGGAAGAGGGCGCCGTTGTCCATCACCATGCCGCGCTACACGGAGAAAACCTTCGAATGGGGGTTAAAAAATGCCCACAGGGGTTCCGAGCAGCGGCGCGGTGGCCGCCTCCTCCGGCGGTGTCATCGAACCTAGGGCCACGAGCTCCGGATACGGCGGAGCCGGAGCGGCCGGTACCGCATTGGCCGGACGAGCGAGCCTGGTTTATATCGACGATGACGCACAAAGGGCCGCCCTTAGGTCGCCGCCCGAGTTCGCGAGGCCAGCAATCCACCACTCATGGATGTGGTTGCTGCCATCATCGATGGGGGCCAGGGGACAGCGCGACACGGGCAAGCCATCATAGGGGAGGAGAGAAGGGGCGTGAGAAGAGTGAGGGAGAGTGGTGTGAATGGAGGCGTGGGCGGTGACACGAGAGAGAGTGGAGTTATGGAGACGCCCCGTCTGTCTCCCGCGCTCCCCGAGACGTGCAGCCAAGAGCCACGCGTGGCTGTAGCGAGCCTGGATGCCGAGAAACTGACGATTCGACCATCGCTCGCGGGACTGGCACAAGACTGCTTTAAGTTCCGCGCGGAGATGTAGATGCAACCCAGAAAACCAAGCAACTGTTTTTCAACCCGCGCGGGCCTGGTTGGGCCTAATGCAGACAATCAAATGCGTCCTATAGTATTTCAAGGTTGCCGCACAATTCAATTCGCTGCACACCAAAATTCAACGGTACTCATGTTCAGAGTAGTAGTACTAACTTACTTACACTCAATAAATGTGTTCAAAAGGAGTCTAGCTCATATTTGTCCGGTATTATTCATCAATGCATTTAATATATAGATATCGAAAGAACAGCTGTTGGTATAGATACTCAAATTGAAATTGAGCCAAAGAATACACCCGAGCCAAAAATCCGTTTCCTGCTGATGTGCCTTTTGTGTTTACTACTCCCTCCCTCCGGTCCAAAATAAGTGTTGTGGTTTCAGTTCAAATGAGAAACTTTTGGACTTGTTTTTATGCTAATAGGTTTTCACACCATGGTAAGTGTGCCAATGTGGGTGTGTACCGTGAATTTAATAGTAGTGCATGAACTCGCTTTTCTCTTTTCCCATCGTCTGAATCTTTGTATGTTGGAACTGTTCTGTTTCCGTTGTGTCAAAGGTAATGGAAATGAGATTAGCTCGGTTAAAATTATTTTAACAGAACACCATCTGTTCCTGAAAAAACAGAGCCTGGAAATCAGAACCGTGATGGCATGATCCATGCATGTTCTTCTGACATGTTTTTCCTGCTAATGATCGTAGATTATGGCTTAAATTTGCACTGACTCAAACTGACTGCCGGTCTAGACCGGCTAATGTTTGACCTTCCAGCCGCACTACACGGCCAAACCTTTCCTGCCTATCTCCTACCGAATCAAAAGACCAACGTAACCTACCAACAGTTTTTAATCTCCTACACGACGCTTCCTGCCATGTGAGGGGGGTAAGATAACAACAAATGTGTACTGATGATATCACGCTCATAAGCAAACAAAAAGGCTAGTGAGGATCAATCATATTTTAGCCATGGCGTGACAAAGCACCCGCTTGTCGTGGCTCCCTTGTCCGCTTGCCACACCTTCGCCAACGCGAAATGACCCTAAACACCCTCGGAAATTAAACACACAGGGCAGCCATTGACCGCTCCAAGCTCTGGCAGGGACAGGCTGCAGCAAGCTCCCAATCAATCAATCAATCAATCAATAATTGTCCTGCTGTTTCAGATCTTTGCTCCAAAGAAGTAGTGAAAATCATGGAGGAAGAAGATACATCGTACATGTAATTTACACTATTTCTTTGGATGCAAACTCCAGAGCTCGATCTAATGGGCTAGCTAATTACAGTTACATCACTGCGTATGTGATTGTATCGTGCGCACTACTCAGTCGCTCACTAGCTAGCCAGCGTTCTTCCGCGCGAGAAAAATGGGAGCGAGGAAGAACCTGCGCAGCGCTAGTTGTGCAGCGGGTTCGGCCCCTGCGGCACCAGCCTCTTGGAGTCGCCAAGCACCGCCGCCGCCGCGCCGCCGGCACGAGTAGCCGTTGTCGTCGTCGTCGTGGACGCCGGGCGTCCCGTCGGCGTCGGCCCGCGCTTCCAGGCGGCGACGTCCGCCCTGGGGATCCTGTGGCCGCAGCTGAACGTGGCGAGCTCGGACGCCAGGAGGAGGAGAAGCACTGCAAGTAGCTGCAGGGCGCCGCCGGTGTCCCTCACCATGCTAAGGGCAGAGATGGGTGGGAGAGGAGGAGCGGGCTGGCCGGCCGGCCTCCCGGAAGAGGAGGGGGCGATTCTGTACTTGTGCGCGCAACTGCGTTTGTATGGACGCGAGCGCAGCGCGGCGCAGCTAGCAGCCGAGCGGAGTGTTTGGTCGCTGGGAGAGGCGTGCGTTGTTGCGTTGTGCCGTAGGTGCTACTAATAAGATGGCCGGATGGGGTCGTCGGTCACCGTTTCCCGATCTGCAGCGTGGATTGCCCGTGTGTAGGGGAGGGAGATGATTGAGGCTTTGAGGGGTGAGGGGTGGCCGGTTGACTATAGAAAAACAGCAGGCCTGGCCTGGCTAGCTAACTCATGTGATGTGATGTGTTTGTGTTGTGCTGTGCAAGATGCATATCATCCGTGTGTGTTGCCGTGTTGGGTTATGATATTGGTTTGGCGTGGTTGTATTTCTTGGATGGCCGTTTGTGTCCATGTGTTGGATCTCTCCCCGGTTTCATTAGCGAAACCGCATAGTTCACTATACAAAGTGAAAGTAAATATGAAATTGATCATTTAACCCTGCTTTGGGTGGCGTGGTGAACCCTACGGATGGCCCCACATTTCAAGAGTTTATGCAATCCTTGATCAAATCAGGTAGTGATAAAACTGACATGTGAAAAAATAATTACTAGTACCATCTGGAGCCAATAGAAGAACCGAAGGAACATGAACTGGGCCAGTAGGGGCAAGCACATAGTGGCTTATCATCTGACAATAGTGAATCGGTTGATACTAGAGCTGAGGAAGGAAGAGATTCAACAGTCCACTATAATTGATGGATCAACCGTGGGTGTGGTTGATGGAGGTGGGGGGCAGTTAACCCTCTGAACTCTGTTCTTAGGATCTAAACAATTCACAATCTTCTGAGACAACTGTGGGGCTTCAAGAAAATTTTAGATTGGTTGAAGATCATATGGGAATTGACCAGCCTGCAAGGGCGAGTTCAGACTAACTCAAGAAGGAGTGGGCCATGAAAGAATTGCTAACAGAGCTACATGAAGGATGGCTACTCGGAACATGGAATGTTATAATTTTTCATTTGAAAATTCTTTCTTTGTTCTCTCCAATGATGATATCAATGTTAAAGTTTTAGAACTAACATGCGTTGGTTGTAGCATGTTGCATGTGTATACTATTGATGTTGTTGGAGATTTAGAGATGGCGAGATTTAATTTACATCATAAAAGCTCTAATGAAGTGGAGGAGAAAACTAGCCTTGTTAGAATTTTGGACTGGGGAGATAAATTAGATGATTTCACGGCAGTAGTCTCTAGATCTAGTTTGAAAAGGCAAAAACTAATAAGGAACTGTAGAACAAGATGAAGAAGAATCACATACCCATGGCTACTGGGAATGCGCAGAGAAGGAGCATGTTAAATAAGAAGGTTCATGGTGGTGGTAAGGTTGCACAACCCCATCCTTTGTATGGGATCCTAATTGCAACCAGAAGTAGGAATTAAAATTTTAGGTATCAATGATAGGACTCATTTGCAACTGTAGAGGTTGTGGTAAGAAATGTTTAGTTACTTGCTTGCACGAGATTTTGAAATATCGGGAGGTCGATTCTGTGGGGGTTGCATGAAACTATGAAAAAAATATTACTTACCCGGATTTTTCAGGAAAAATTATACTCATGATCAATTTTCTCTGCACTAGATTCTTGTTGTTGGAAGATCTGGTGGGATTCTAGGTGGTGTTGAATCCTATAGAGATTTAATATCACCGGCGCATCCCAGGGTAAGTACCATATCAAAATCCAAGTGCTTGACATCAACTTCATTTGCATTAGGCTATGATTGTGGTGTATGGTGCTGCCCATGAGAAAGATAAGAGGGATTTTTAGTGAATTAGTCGGGATTCTTATGGTGTTGCACTTATGCCTATGAGATGAGAGAGAGAGAGAGAGAGAGAGAGAGAGAGAGAGAGTTATGACCGGTGATACATATATTTGGTCCAATAATCATGATAATCCCACTTTGGAAAAGTTGGATATGCTGCTTATGTGCTATGGTTGGGAAAACATTTTCCCCTTAGCCACTTGATAATCTCCAAGTGTAAGGAATTGTCTAGAATTTTCCAAAGTGAAGGTGGTAAGTATGGAGTGTATATATCCCAAGGGAGCTAAAGTAGGAATCATATTCTCTCAGGTTCTATCTATCAATGCTACAACCTTTCGGGCACCAAATGTTTGCTTTTCCTAGACTCCCTAGATTCAAGTTAATTTGCTAGTGCAAAGAAGGTAGTGCAAGATTATAGAGTACAGCTAAAGCCAGGTAGGTACTGGAATTTAAATATGCAATGCAGTAAAAGATAGCAAGTGTGGGGTAGTGGTGATAGGTGTTGCAAAATTGTACTAGGTCATTGGCTATGATACTATAACCGATAATCATGCATTCAGTTTTATATGCGGGAGAGGCCTATGCTAACATGCAGCAAAATCCATTGACTAACATGTTCTTATGGTTGGAACCCCTAGCAAGCATCCACAAGTACTATGTAATTCATCAAGGTAACCCAATCATAGAAGATCCATGGGTCCTCTTTGTCACATGCTTCGACTCCTACACTCAGGTTTGGTAATTTCTCGGGTTGGTGCCCTATTGCTCGGTTCGTCTGGTTTGGCGTTACCTTGGCCAGGATGTGGTCATGTGATGATCCTTAATGAACTAATCCAACAAAAGATGTGTGTAAAATAATACGGCATGAGCATAATCATTGACATTTGATACGTCTCCAACGTATCTACTTTTCCAAACAATTTTGCCCTTGTTTTGCACTCTAACTTGCATGATTTGAATGGAACTAACCCGGACTGACGCTGTTTTCAGCAGAATTGCCATGGTGTTATTTTTGTGCAGAAATAAAAGTTCTCGGAATGACCTGAAAATCCACGGAGCAACCTTTTGTAATT